>CAUJRU010000848.1:0-286622 GCA_963277665.1 Viscum album | reverse complement strand
TTGTTAATATTGGTCTTTACCCCCTATTAACTCCATGTATGTAGTAATAATGAGGTCCAAAGCACGTAAATACTCTTGTACATTTGCTTTCTTTATTTTTTTTTATAAAGCTTGTTTCTATTTTTATGGCCAATTTTTTTTATTTTCACCTTTTTCAAGAATCATATTTATTTCTCAATAATTCTATTTGAATTTTTGATTGGGTTAGTTCCATGTTGTTTGGACCAAATTCACCCCTTTAATTATTAATTGTGATGTTAGATGTTATGTGTATCCCTCAAGGGGGCATTGTTAATGTGACCCATTGTCCCCTTATCTACATATTCTGTTCATGGAGGTTTATAATTATATAAGGAACGTTTTTGTGTAATAATCCATTAATTATCCTTTCCTATCCTAGAAATGATATCAAAATACACTTCCAGATAGATTTTATTCCTTAGAAATATAATTTTACCTATATTATAAAGATATATTCCATTATATAAAGAATGATTAACAGTAAAACTCAAGTAATTTAAACTCAATTTATTATTTAAATCCTTAATCACTTTCAATTTTGATCCATGAAAATGTTGGTGTTCACTTCTATGGGTTTATATCAATGCAATTGTCATGATATATGTGATGAGAAACTATGATCTTTATTTAGTTGGGGAAAAGGTAGAAACTAATAAAATTAGTAATAAGATTGAATATTGTAAGATGTTGGATTTGAAGAGGTAATCATTGTATTCTGGTCCTAATAATGAATATGAATGAGGGAATCACTTCATATATAAGAAAAAGGCCTATATCAATTAGTATAAAATGAATGAATCCACTACCCATGTTGTAACACCAATCTCTTAATCATATATTTGATAAAATATTTTATTCATTAATATAATTAGTAAAGTTTTAGTTTTAATGTTTTATTATGAAAATCCTTTGATATATATTTCATTAATACAATGAATTTAATAGTCTTTAAGGGGGGTTTTAAATTTATATTAAAAATTATTAATTATTATTACATCTATTTTTATGTGTGTATTTTTAATAAAAAAATGGATTCAAATTTTATTTAATAATCAAATATATAAGTGTATAGTGTGTGGATGCGTATTATTTTAAAGGAAATATTTTCTTATAAAAAATTTAGAATATATAATTAACCACTAATTACAAATTTTAATTATTGATTTAATAAGTGAGAATAACTCTATTTAATTCAACCGTGATAGACTAATTGAATGCCTCTTAAGGGGGATTACAAAATTCCTAAGACCCTCTATTTATCATAAAATTTTCAGATATTTTCAACAAAATTAAATATCATGTTAAATGGATTCCCATGAGATCATCTAGGATAAAATTTTAGACCTCTTAACATATTATTTCTGCTTAGAGTCGCGATTCCTCCATCATTTTTTGAGTAATAGAATTCATGATTAACCATTATTTTTTGAATTGAGATAATCATGATTTTTTTGAGTTTTTGAATGTAATGGAACCTACCTAGGGCCACACTGAATTCATTAGACTTGGACTCGAGGATTCTATGATGGTGTTTAATGAGGATGATCTATATTCCACTATTGTGTTTCTTCCTCCTCCCCCTTCCCTTTATTTTCTTGATTTTTATGCTTCTTCACTATTATACTTATGTTCTAATGATGAAACCATCCTGGTATAACATTATCAAACTCCATAATATAATATTATTGACTTCATTTTATGACTATGGATTTCAAATTTGACGGATCCCTCTCTCACCCCACTTATCCACTTCCATCATTTTTTCTTTTCTAATTGTCATTTATTTTTAATTAGTTTATCCATCATAAGTATTTGAGAAATATTAAGTCAAACATGACACATAAATACTCTACCCTCTTATTTTGGTGACCATTTTATTGTTCATATTTATTGGAACCATTAATCAAATTTTATTCATTATATTTGTTTTTAGTGTTGAAAGTATTTTAAAATATATAATAATTTCATATTTTATTTATGAAACCATTATCATAATAAATAGTCATAATTTCTATTATGAAAATGGTTTTCAAACAATAATGTTTTATTTTTTGTATTTCCTTGTGTGCGTGTATATACATATAATCTTATACATATTTTACTATATAATAGGTGATATAAGCTTCTCAAAAGGGGTTGGATGTTATTATATGTATAAACCATGGTTCAAAATGGAAAGGGACTAGTTTGAAAAATAGTGAGTGAGCTTTCATAGGTTATTTTTAAATAAATTTGGTGTCTAAAGTTTTAATCAATGTATTTTTAATGGGTAATCATATTGTTAAGAAGTGATTTTAAATAAAGGGGAACCTGTTTTTTAGTGGTGAAAATAATTTTAAAAACTAATACAAAGTGTTCCAATGATATATGAGGACATAATTAATTAGTTTTCTATGATATAAATGTGATTTTATGGGTAAATTAATGTTTTTAATAATAATAAATTATATTTTTATGCTTTTTGAGAATGAAGATGATATTTTGGATTCTAATTATGATCTAAATAATAGATATTTTAAATTTAACATTGAATTTAAAATGAATTTTTGTGATTTCAAATTAGAGTGAATAGATTCCTAGATTTCTATAATGTTTTATGCATTATCAGTAATATTTGATCCATATCAACTAAATTTTTTCTTAGATCCAAAAACAACATATTATTATGCAATATACCGTACACTATGTTCTTGGTTAATATCATGTATCTCAAAATAATCATCAATTGTTCCCATTATAAATACCATACAACTATCATTATCGATCATCTATATTGATAAATTAAAATACATCAGTAATTCTCTTCTAAAACAAATAATAATATTTAGATCCAATGATTTATGTGTCACAAAGAAAATAGTTTTAATTTATGTAAATTTATAAATAATTTAAATAATTTACTTTTATCTATTTTTTGAATACTTTTTCATAATACCACAATTATATAAATAAATATTCTTCTATTATTAGAAATATTGTTTCACTAAGTTATTATGTGAAGAGTTAAATTTTTTTCCTCTATGTGTGTTGAGAACATCATAGTATTTTCCCTTTTTAGTATAGGAAGGGCACAAACATTTTCTCCTAAACTGATCCTACTAATTTTTTTGGATAAGAGGTCAATCTATCTATTCTATAATTTTTTTCAAATGTTAAGATCATAGTTGAATGAATTTCCATAAAAACCCACATGAATTATGTTTTAGCATTGGTTACAAAATTCTTCTCATAATACATTCATAAAATTATGGATTGGTTTTTTTATATGAAGTATGAAATAAGAAAAGGGAAACATTGTATTACCTTGGTATCATACAACAAAACCATCCAACACAACCACACTAAAAGAATGTTGATGATTCTAGGGATGTGATAATTTATCACTGGTAAGGGGAATGTTACTAACTCCACCAAACCCATAGTATATCTGTCATGACCACACTCCAACATCCATGGACTCACAGGAAGCTAAAGAGCTACTAAAATTTAGTCCTTAGAGAAAATTCATTTTCCTTTCCATTGAAAAATTAAATATTTCATTGAATATTGAAACTAGAATAGTTGTCTCAGTATGAATACATAAAAGACCATCCAACTGATTCCTTTAATGATTTCACCAATAAATAATCCCATTGTTGGGATAATAATATTGTTTCTTATTTTTTTCAACTTTAGTAAAAAAACTTATAAATTTTATCCAGTGTATTACCAACTCACCATCCTGGGAACCTTAAGATTCAAGGATTCAAGGTTTGTCCTCATCAGCTTCATCTCTCGAATAGTTATTATTTTTTTGTTCCCTAAGAATCATCCCCATACCTTATGCACATGAACCTATATTTTCATGATCTACCAAAAGAAATAGCCTTCCAATAATAGATATCATTAATAATTATGGATGAATTCAGAAGATAACACCAACCTCCAATAGAGTAATTCTTTTCTTAAATTCAATTACACATTTCTTTCAAAGGATACTGAAAATATTTGAAAAAATAAAATATTATGTTCCAATTATTCAAAAGGAACCTTTTTTGTGTGTTAATTTATTTTGTTTAATATTAATATTACTGTATCAAATAATATGTATATTAATTGAAAACATATCGATGGAAATTGTATAATAAATCTGTATAAAGATAGGGTAAAGTTGTTCATCAAATTTTAAAATGATCATTCATATTACCCTTCTCCAAACACATAACTGTGTTTAAAAAAATTATTCAAGAAAAAAAAGTCCATAGGAGTTGGAAGAACACATTATCTATCATGGAATAGATTAAAGTTGTAAATGTTTCACTAAATAGCAGGAAAAGTAAATATAGCTACTCACTGGGATAATACAAAGTTTTACGGATCATCTGATATGATTACAAGTGTGCAAAATGAATAAGACCACATTAAGGATGTTATTACATGTGTAAATGATGATGAATATTATATTGATGAAATGGTAATGAAAATTGAATAGGAACATCATGACTACCTAAAAATGTTTGAGAAGTCAAAGGATTATGCAAAGGTTTCATTATAAGTTGGTTTTGCTAAATAAACAACATTGTTATCCAAAACAAAGTAATATAATTTAGAATCAAGAAATGGATATATGGTTCATTTTTTACTCAACTAAATTGTCTCTTGAATGATATGCTCCCATAAGATAATGGGAGTCCTAGCCGAACATATGACACTAAATGAATTCTATATTTGACGTGTATGATCTCTAAAAGAAAAAATTAATGTGAAAATGACTTTGTAATGTTTCTAAAGGACTAAAAATTGCTTAAATAATTCCCAAAGTGTGGTGATTCTCGATATAAGAAAGATGAATTAGGTCTTATGACATTTTTACGGTACTTTCCTATCATTCCATAGTTTAAGAGCCTACATAGATGTGGGGTGACTGCATAGAAATTCACATAGAATAGAGTTACAAGAAATATATTTAGGAAACATCATTAAATTTAAGACACTCCTCTATAGGATATAATTGATCACAAGTATACTGAATTTGGAAATTCTGTTAAAAGCCTTCATCTTGTGCTATTTATAGATGGAGTGAATCTTTATGGGGTTTAAAGTATATCTCATAGTACACGGTCATTTGTGTTGGTTAATTATAACTTTCTAGTGTGGTTATTCATTAAATGAAACTAAATTATGTTATCTATGCTTATATCAAGACCAAAACAATCGAGTGATTACATTGATATTTATTTAGGTCCATTGATCGAATATTTCAAATTGTTTTGGGATTCAAGTGTTACATTTTAGGATGAATATTGAAATGAATATTTAGGAGGTGATAAATTAATTTTTTATTATGGAAATTTTTCATGATATAGAGTTAGAGTAACAGAAGGGTGACCCATTTTTGAAATTTGTACATAGTCAATTTAGGTGATGAATTCATGAATGACTATGTTTCTATGAAATAATGGACTTTTTTCCCAAAATTATAAGTACTAATATTAGAAGACATCATTTGATGGGAATTCAAAAGAACGTATAACAGTGTATTCACTATAAAATGATTATCTATTTGAGAAATTATAAGACCGAGACACTTCATTTTTGAAACCATTCTCAATATTCCTTATAAAAACTTATTGAAAAAATATATCAGTTTTTTTAATTAACATATTAGATTTGGTTTTACATCCAGAATTTTCATGATTTCATGGCTGTTGAAAAATATATATATGATAGATTCATCTTTAGGTTAATAATGATCTCATAAAAACAAATAATTTAATTAATACTAGGTTGGACATGAAGGAAAATATAATTTGAAAATAGTTGGCGCTAGTGAAGGGTGAAGAAAAAGTTTTATACCTACAGATACATACACTCTTTCCATGAAAGAAATATATTAGTTATTAATCTTCTTAAATTATTTAAATGTTCAAGAGGGGTATTCATTGAATATCAATATTATTGTGTCAATGACTGATTTAAAGGTAAAGGGTAAAAAATTAAATGATTTTTATTTTTTCGTGAAAGATATAATGTCTATATATTTACATTAAATTTTCAAAGAACATTCATCATACATTAACCATTCTATGATTCTTTTTAAAGGCTATATGAAAACAAAACTATAGACCCGACCAAATTATTATCTATGAAAAATTATATTTCCATCTTATTAGGGAATTGGAAATGTTATTTTCACTAAAATTATTTGATATAATGATTCAAAATATGGTTAACTTGGTAAAAGAGATTAAACTATGTTGTCCTATACATTATAGATGGATGTACCCCCATTAAAATACATATGATGATATTTGAAGGGTATTAAAAAAGTCAAATTTTTCCAAAAGGTTGTATTGTTGGAAAATATGTTATTTCTAAATCCATTGAGTTTATTACCAACTACCTGCCCAATGTAGAAAGCATCAGTATACCAAAGCCTCATCACACTGGGTGGATTGTGGGTGAAGGAATTTCTAGAATATATGTTTCTACAATCACTATTGTAGATCAGGAGAAAGACCACCCTAATGTTTTGCATAAACTTTTAGAGGTTTACCCATATTTGGATACCCATAAAGTAATTACTAGGAATTTTATTTCATCACGGGCTGAACCTGGATATTAATTACGCATAATAACTGATTTATGTGATGGTTTTGAGAGAATATTTTTATGTACATAGTCAAAAAATACAGATTCATTTTTAGAATAACTTTTATGTATATTTAGAGGACCATGTGTGCGTGTATTTTCTTATAATTTCTATGTAATTAATAGTTATATAATCTATTAAAATTAACATGAAGATGGAATTACCAAGAAAAATAGTTGATTTACACTTGCGGAAGAAGCAATGCATGTATCAAGTACCAATTATAAAAATCCAATTTATGAAAATATGTCATAATTTTGAAAGATGATCTATTTATAATTGAATAATAATAAGTAAAAGTATTTTATGTTCTATATCTTCTAAAATAAAAGTTTCCAATTGTTCTATTATCAACCATAACCACTGATGGGATCAATGAAAATTCAACTAAGGATAACCCTTTTATTTGGAAACCATAATCATTCCACAGTGTTCTAATGTAGATGGGGTCTTGTATATATGGGGGGACCAAAATTAAGGTATTTGAATTATTGATATAGGGGATATATCCCTTAAATATATTAAAAAGATATTTCAATAATAAAGTTATATTTTTTTGTAATATAAATTGTTTTACCTCATATTATTTTTTATTCACTATTGTATTTACATAATCTAAATTAAATATTGAACCACTTCTATTTAAAATAAATTATACATGTTTGAATGCTACAAATCATAAGAAACAACATGATTCTTAATCTTTGGTTTCTCACAATGTAGAGGAACAAAAACATTCTTCACATTTTGATGCAACCAATCATGAGGAAAAACTTATTGATGATGTTGAACCTGAGCAAATGGTAAAATTCAAAGAGTTAGTGTCCTAGAAAAAATTAAGAATATTGTAGTGTTATGGTGTTAGTAATAATTATTAAGATATAAAAGGAAAAAAATTGTGGTTGGATGGATTTTGTGTAGCCAGGATGTTAACCCTAACAAGGCCATGCTCAGTAGTTTCATTAGGCTCACTACATGGAAGTGTCTTCTGATTGATATAGATTCAAGGAAACATGTTCTATTTATGCTTATGATAATGATTTTACATGATATTAGGGTAAAATTATAATATAATTTATTTATTTTACTAAAAAATAACATAACAAAACATTTACTAACTCTTCATTATCACCTTTAGTGTGCATTTATTGTAGATGAATCTGAAAATAAATTTTAATTTATTCTTCTCATAAACACTCACAGTGTCATTCTCAAAATTTTAAAAAGTGTCATCTCAAAGATGTTGAAGGGAAAATATTTATGCACCCACCACAAATTTATGCAATTAGATAATCCATGAATCATGAGATGAATATACTTGACATTATCTAGAGACATATTATTTTGGAACATTGTGGATACTAATATGTTGTTTAAAAATACGTACATTAAATACCTTGATTAAGAATGGCTAATTTATGAAAAATAAAATTTGTGAAACAAATAAAACATGGGGAGAAAAACTAATGTACGCCAACCAAAAAAAGTATGGGGTATACTTTTGTTAAAAAAATATTGTACGTGTTTTAAATCTACAGTAATAGTATTATGTGACATGAAAGAACAACATAATTATGTTCCTTTATTTATATATAGATTGATAAATCCAAATCCAAATTTTCTTCAATTCTATGTCATGTGTGTTTGGAATGAGGCATGTGAAAATAAATATGGGATCATAATATGTGAAAAAACTAGGGGAAGAATGTGTAAGAATGACATAATAAAAGTTGGTTTTACTTTGAATTAGTATTACATAAAAATTATTAATTATTTTCCAATATTTTTTATCTGATTTAGACATAGGAAACATCATAAACTATACTGGAAGGAAAAATACTATCAGTGTCTTTGAGGGGGCCATAATAATATGGCCTCATCTAAGGTTTGTGTTTTTATGTGACACGTTGAATATATTTTGTGAAAAAAAAAAGAATAGGGGGATAAAGATAAACAAATGTAAGAGATGTAGACATGATTAGATGATATTAAATTAAATTTTTATTGGAATTATTAGTTTATAGAAACTTTTATGGGAAATATAAAAATAGAAGAAAAATATTCAGAACAGCCACTACAAGAAGATCTTCCCCCCCCCCCCCACCTCCAGCTTTTAGGAGATCCATTCACCAGAAATATATCTCTTAGATGAGGTAATCAACATTATCATAATTTTTTGTTTAATTTGATTCACAAAGACACATGTACATTTACTGTACTGATATTATATGTGGTGAAAACGATTTTGATTTATATCTATTGACACCCACTCATGGCATTATTGAGAGGGGTATCGTGTTCAATATCGCGGAAGATAATTTACACAACATACAACCTCTAATCGGTCATGTGAGAGTGTGGATTAGTGTTTATCATTAGCTAATAATCAAGTTAACTATTCCACTTGACTATATAGATAATTGTACGATTGAGCAACCTATAAGATCATTCATGGCATGATTATCAGGCCTTGTAAAAAACATGTTGATAATGAGGTCTTTATTTAAAATTTAATTATCATGAAAAACATTTAACAATTAATGAAAAATATTCTGAATAGAAGAATGTTATTATATACAGAAAAAGGGAAAGGGTGGAATGAAATTTCAAATAATAAAATTAAAAATATCTATCGACCAATAAAAAATATCTTGACAAACAACCTCTATCTGAATTGTTCAATATATTCATTTACAGACATTGAAGTTTCATGTGGATACAAGGTTAAAAAATGGTAGTAATGTAATAGTATTTTTAAAGAAAAAATTTAGAACAAAGCCATTAAAGAATGCATCTCTCTTGAGAATAAAAATGAAATCCTCAAGTATGAATGGCTAGGTGTCTCTATTATAAATTCATATATGAGGTGTGTTTTCATGATTTTTTTTCAAAGAGATAATATATTATGTTAACTATGAATAAAAATAGTTCATATTTTTTTTCAAGAATCTATATAAATTCTCTTTTATGTGAAACCCTGGTCAACAAAAAATTTGACTCATTAGTCCTCACTCTACTTCTACATATAAAACCTCTTTGGATTTTGATCAAATAGATGGAATAGTGGAAAAAATAGTTATATAACTTGAAAGAAGACTTATAGATGATAAAATATTCTTATTTCCAATGATGCACAGGTTATGCTCTATAATTTAATCTTATAAAATTTAATTTCATTCCAGTCATTAATTATTCCTATTTTTATTTTTTAGGAATCATTGGATACTCGTTACTATAATTTTGGATCTCATAATGATTTATTTTGTAGGATTCACTACAAGGATACCCAACAAACTTACAACATGTGAAGGCATTTTTCAATTTATAATACACTGCATACAATGTTTTAGAACTTAACTACATGTTATATATTTTATATTAGGTTTTAATGATTTTTTATATGGTGGTGTTTCAATATCATCAAAGTCATGGAATGAGGATATTCCATGCATTCAAGGAGAATGTTGAACAATAAAATTAGATAAGTTTTGGCATGTATATAATAAGATTTCACAGTCAAAAAACATATCAAAAAGAATTTATTATTTTTATAAATTTTTATACAGTTTCTAAAACAAAAAATGGAAAATATTTTGGTTATTATGTTTTCAAATTTATGAGAGATATCATATACTATCAACAGACTGTCATCCTCAAAGATAGATTTTCAAAGATAATTACTATTTAATTTAAAATAATTATTAATCCTTTGTGTCTTTATGTTTTTCTAGTCCTACCATTAATATTAAAGGTCATCATATTAATCAGATGAATTAAATTAGCCTATAAATGACTGAAAACATAATTGGTGTTATAATTTACACATATATCATGAATATGTGACCTCCTACTACTTATTTAGTTTATTTTTTCATTATTTTATCTATTTTTTAGTTAATTTCCTTGAAATTTTTAACTTATACTTATTTTGTTAATTTTACCAAAGATCGTGATGAAATGATTTCTTTAAAAAGGGTGACTCACTAATGTACTTTGATTAGGAACTGTAGGACAGAAACACACAATGTAATCAACCATATGTCAATCCAATCCATGGTGTACCCTGTATGACACAAATTGTGTGATTTCAACTTAAAATTCACATTTTGTTAATTTATTATTTCAAGATTTTGTGTAATTTATTTCTATATAGTTTTACTAACTTAATAATGGTTTCCTTGTAAAGGATAATTATTTTAATAGTGCTGGGGTGGTTTTTTTGGTGATGGTTGTGCCTATGATAGATTATACTTTGAGGTTGAAACATAGATAATGGAAACAAGGAAATGGGTCAAGATTGTATATAGATATCATGATAAGATAAATTCCTACTTATTTATTTAATTATGTCACAATTTTATCCATTATATTCAACTTAATTTCCATATCTTTTTTAAATAAGAATTATTTATTTTTTTCAATGATCTTTTGGGAAGTCATATTTTACATTAAACTATCTACAACCAGCCAAATAAGAGAAAATATTTTGCTTTTAGAAAGGGGGTTTCAGGCATCATGGGGATTCCTATTCTAACCAAATATAACATGTTCTCTCTTGTTTGGATTATTATATATAGTTGAAAGCATAAAAAACATCACATGCTCAATATTATTCATATGAAACTGATACATAGTAGACTTGGTATGACTCAAACTGTGTGGGTTTTGTTTATAATTTATGTTTTAGTTTAAAACACACCACACAATAAAAATTGAGAAAACACATTAATATTATTTTGATACATTAGTAAAATGATCCATATTTCATTTCTGATGCGTATAAATCATTATCACCTCAATTGGGAACATCGTGTGACCGTTATGACTCCAATTTTGTTTTTATTTAAAATTGGCATTACGTTAAGTAAAAAACGAAAATCTCTTATGAAAAACAATAAAAAATCATCCATATTTTTTTGATATATTAGATCAATGATCCATAAGTCATTTGTGACATGTTGGTATTAGCTTCACCTCAATATAATACATAGTGCGACCGGTATGACACCATGTGTGTCTTATTATTTTAAAAGGGAATTAATTTTAGTATAAATATATTAACATAGTCAAAACACTTAAAATTCATTCAAATTATTTTTATACTTTATAAAAATGACCACTAAATCATTGTTGACATGTAGAAATATTTTTTACTTTAATATGATACACAGTGTGTTGGAATAATACTCACCTCAATCTAATACATGGTGTGCCTGATATATTTAAAAGTGTCCATTCATAGATTAAAATTGATATTTTAGTTCAAAAAGTGTGTCACTCAATACAAAAATAAACAACACTCTAATATTGTTGATGAATTATGAAAATTATTCATAATTCATTTTTCATGTATAGTAGTTGGTCTCTTGTCAAACTGACACATCATTTGATAAATATGACTCAAAGTGCATGTTTCCCATTTAAAATAACGTTTTAGTACAAAACAAAAGTGACATACTCAAAAATAATAAAACACGTTAATTTTATTTTAACACATCATTAAGATGATCCATATGTCATATGTAATGTGTATGAATCATGTTCACCTCAATATGATGCATGGTGTTACCAATGTGACCCCAGGTATGTATTTTTATTTATAACAGACATTAATTTTAGTAAAAAGGATAAGTGAAATACTCAAAACTGGGAAAAACATTCATATTATTATGATATATTATGAAAATTATCCATAAGTCATTTTTTATAGGCATGAATAAAATCAACCGAATTTTATACACAGTGACCCTAGTATGACTCAACATGTCTTTTCTGAGTATAAAATTAACATTTTATTTCAAAAGGTGTGTTACACACTAAAAACTAAGAAAACATGATTTTATTGACTTGATAATTTATTACAATGACTCATAAGTCATTTTTGATGGGTAAGAATAAATCTCATGTCAAAAAAACACATATGTGACTCGTGTGACTCATGGTGCGTGTTTGTAGTTTGAAATGAAAATTTAGAAAAAACAATCAAGTGACATACTAAAAATTAAGAAAACATATTCATATCATAATTCTACATTAGTAAAATGGTCAATATTTAATTTATGAGGTGTATGAATTAGTCGTAACTCAATATGATGCATGGTGTGACTGGTATGACTCCAAGTGTGACATTTTATTTAAAATTGACTTTAGTTTTAGTTAAAATAACATGTAGCGTACTCAAAATTTGGAAAGGCATTCATATTGTTTTGATTCTTTATATAAATGATCCATAAGTTATCTATGTTTGGTAGGAATCAACCGCACCTCAATATGATGCAAGGTATGACCAGTATGACTCCAACTATTTCAATATATTTAATATTTTCATTAAATATTGTTAAAATGGAATGTGACATAGTCATGAATTATAAAAAGAATTAGTATAATTTTGATAAATTAGGAAAATGGTACATAAGTCATTTTTGATGTGTAGGAATCTAGATGAACTCAATATAATTCATCATGTCTCTGATATGACTCAAAGTGTCCATTATTAGTTTTAAATTGACATCTTAGTTAAAAACATGTGTCAACCACTGAAATATAATAGAACACACTCAAATTTTCTTGATAAATTAGGAAAACAATTCATAATTCATTTTTTCCTTATGAATGAGTCTCACATAAATCCAAACACGATGTGATCGGTATAACCCATAGTGTGTGTTTATAGTTTAACATGAAATTTTCATAAAAAAACACAAGTGACATACTAAAAATCAATAAAAATAATTCATATTATTTTGATACATTAAGGAAATGATCTGTATGTCATTTCCAACTTGTAGGGATCAACTGAAACTTAATATGAAGTTGATGAGAATGATATAACTCCAAGTGTGTATTTTTATTTAAAATTGACTTTATAATAAAAAAACATTAGTGACATACTCAAAACTATGAAAACAGATCTGTATTTTTTTGAAATTTTAATAAACAAATCGATAAGTTATTTTTGACATATAGGAATCAGCCGCACCTCAATATAATACACTATCTTCCAAATATGACCCAAAGATACCCTTATCAGTCAAAAATGACATTTTAGTTCAAAATGTGTGTCACTCCCTGAAAACTGAGAATATTTATTAGGGTTGTCTTGATACGTTAGTATAATAATTCATAAATCATTTGTTATTGTATAAATTAGTCTCATGTCAACCCAACACACGTTATGACTTATACGACTCAAGGTTCATGTTTAGAGTTTAAAATATTAGTTTAATAAAATAGAAAAGAGATATACTGAAAAATGAGAAAACAATTTTTTTTTTTGATAATTTAGGAATATGCACAATAAGTCATTTGTGACTTGTAGGAATCATACCCACCTCAATCAAATGCATTATGTGACCCATATAACTCAAAGTGTACCCATTAATATAAAATTGACATTTATTATTATATTATTTCATATTTATGTTTAATTAGTTTCTTTATAGTAAAAATAGAATAAAATTTTTCCGTTATATAGGTCTATTATTTTGTCTGTTTGGGGTGGTGTGTTGAGTAACTAAATACATGATTAGGATTTTTTAAGAGAGGGTCATTGGTACCAAGGACACTGGGATGTTTTCAAAATTTTTGGATAAAAATAAAAAATGTAGTTATAAAAATAATTGTTTAAAATGTATATAATTTAGTGTTAATTATAATATATACATATATATTATTTCAATTAAAATAATAATTATCATAATGGTCTATTTATATATAGGTGTATTTTCTACGGTGTGCCCTTATTCAATTGTACATTGTAGTAGTATGTGTTCTATCAGCTCTATTTATAGATCTAATAAATCTCCCTTTATAAATGATAATGAAAGGTTTGATAAAGGGTGACCTTTATGATCAGTAAAAAATTTCTAATAAATGGGGTATTTTATCTGTGCGGAACTGGAATTGATAAAAGAACCCCATTATCGATTATTTTTTAGTGATGAAAAAGGTCCCCCGTTTTCAGCTCATTTAAATAACTGATAAAGGGGTCTCCCTCTTAATGGAACTAACAACAAGAGTTTTATTTTAGTACTGTTAATTCCACATTTTTTTACTGTTAAATGGCCTATATGTGGTAGTGGTATGCCCCAAAATGATTCATGCTGCTAATATTTCCCTTATTGGCTTAAACAGTGGTGACTTAAATTTTCGTGGGTTTGTGATTCGAGTTATTTATGAAGTGAACCTAGTTGTAACACTTTGAATATGGTTTTTTCTGTCATGCTATAAAAATTGGCGAGCCCCTCTAAATCAATCATTCCAACCCTCTTTCGTTTAGTCCCTAGGAGAGAGAAGGATCTATTTTAAAGAAAATAGAATCCCATTAGGTTATGTCACACCCTGACCAAACAATACATTATTATTTTATTTCCCTTTAGTTGTCTCTACTCTTTCTCTTTTTATAGGTAGTTCTTCATCAAAATTGAGTTGTTTTTGTTATTTAAATCATGTCACATGATTAAGTTGCTTGGTTTTATAAGCCATATGTAAATAGTGTGACAACCTATGTAGTTTATCAGACCCAACCTCATGGTTGGTGCAATATTTTCCAAACCTTATGGCATGTGCTTTCATGGTTGTCTAAATGCCAAGTAGATGGCACACAGTTGTGGTACATTTTTCCAAACCATATGGCTTGACCCTGTGTGTTTCACATGTTCATTAAAAAATATATTTTACAATTTTATTCTACTTGGTTATTAAGCTAAAATCATCCTTCACCCTAGACATTTTAAAGTAAATAGTGGTGATTCATCCCCCTTAATTACACTTCCATTCATGGTGAATTCATTGAGTTCCTTTAAGATAATTTCTTGATTTATCATCATAAATCACCTCCATCCTTTTCATCCTTCCATCTCTTCTATATTACCCCTTCTCTCTATCCCCAATATGTTCCAGTGAACTTGGGTTAATTTCACCTTATTCTAATTTGGTTGTTTTTATTTCTTAAATTTCTTTTTAGTTCTTCTTTCTCATTTTGAGCTTCTTAAGAATGATGTGGGCCACTATTGTCAATGTTGAAATGTTTTTAGGGATATTAACCTATTACTAAACCTTCAAATTGTAAACCATGATTTCTTGTGAGTTTAATTTGGTGTTTTCATTATATAATTAATTAAATATATTAATGATCATTATTGTTATCGATGGAATTAGCCTCGTTCTTGATTCAAGGTTTTACTATGTTTTTCTATATGTTTTCCTGAATAAAACATTATTCTAAAAAAGTATTAAATGATTAAACACACCATGTTCTTGGTCTATTTTTAAAATTGTCTTAGTTTATCCATGTTATATATTTCAAGTTTTCTTTGGTTTTCCAACTGGTTTTCTATAATTTCCTAATGGCATGTTTTATTTCTAAAGAGCTTCAAAATGGTTTCAATTATCCTTATTCTATTTAAATATATCTTATACACATATAAAAATGTGTGTATATTTATAGGTAACATCTTTTTAGTTAATCATGTGTTTTCAGAATATTTACATTAGGATAAGGGGTACATATATATATTTAGGTGAATATGTGTTTAACTATTAAGTTTATTTTCCGAAATAAAAAATCCCTTTATTGAAAAAACATGCTCAAATGGTAAATGATTTATTACATGTTCTAGGTCTCGATTAGTAGTTTAGAGGAATGTTTTAATTAAATTTTACTCTTAATTATATGTCCTATAACTATGTGAGGGTCATTATATTGGAGTTCGTTTAGTTAAACCATCTATTTTTACTTTGTATTATAGGTATATTTGAAATTTTAAATGTTAATATAACATTGTATTATATATTTTCCACATTTCTACATGGATATTATTTAATAGTTTCATATAGTGTCTATGGCACTGAAGAGACCATAGATTTTCTCCACTCTAATAGGAATGTCAAAGTTCCACAATGATATTCTTAAATATAGTTATACGGATGGATAATCTACTGTGATAGGGAACATAGTATATAGACTATTGGGTGTGAGTACACAAAAGAGGATGTGGTTTATTCTCATGAAATATTAACTTTTTAAACCTCTATATGGGAGATTATAAGAACAGACCCACTAGTAGGGATTTTAAATATTTTGGTGTCATCAGATATTTCTATTGTCTTGTGTGCAATGGTCCTTGGAATTTATGATAATCATTGTTGTATTTCATGAAACAATAAATTAGAATATCTAAATAAGTATCGTTACATATGTTTGTGGAAATTAGGGTATGATTTCTTCATCATTAATGACATGTAATTAATGGATAAGTTTGGGAAGGATTTTTCCCATCCATCTTTTTGGATGTTGATATCTCATTCCTCTGATTAGAAAGGAACTCTCAAATTATATTATATAAACATGTCATAATAACATGGTACTTTTTTTCAATATAAAAGGTAAAAATGAAAAGAAAACATTTATCAGAAAATGAATAGAGTAGAAGATTACTTTTCAAATTTTCATTCCATAGACATGGTGTAAAAACTCATGATTACTTTAAAAAAAATTCCCCACACCATATTGACCAATTATCATTACTGAAAACATATATTGAAAAAAAAATATGTATTCCCAGTCCTCTTTTTTGATTTAGTAATGTTTTTTCACTAATATTGGATTCTGGAAAGCCTTATAGAACTCATTCACTTTTAATGGTACAATTCATGTCTATCATTGTAATGAGTCCTATTTATATGCCACATTTATCATTACTATAATTTTATAATTTGGGGTTGTAATTACATATTCATTCATTTCATAGGGTCGTTGATATATATCATCATAATATGTGTATTATATGTGAACATGGTGAGTGATTTGTTTACTATTTTTATCTTATGATATATGCACATATGTTATGTCTGAACATTATGCTAGGTATTTTAGTCACTATTTATTGTATTTGAAATCTATGTTGTGATGTTTCATTATTAAGCATATTCCTCATTCCATGGCCTTTTTTCAAATGAATATCTAATTTTTTTATTATTATCTTCTTCTTATGATATGATGATTATGATTATGATCACAAATGTTTTAAATTGTTTTATATATCTTTTTCTTTCCCCTATTTTCCTCTCCTGTATGGGATTATAGCTCACCCTATTACATGATGCATATCCTCAAAAAATTAAAATTACTAAGGATAAAAAGTTAGATATTAAAAAATTATTAATAAGTAATTAAATAATTTTTATGTTTTATAATGTTTAGATTTTGGATAAAAATATGTTTCACAATATACCAATCCATTCAATCATGAAATGTATTAGTATTATGTAATTTATCTTGAAAATGATGTAATTTTCATGTATGAAAATGATGTGTCAGTATTATTATGATATAGAAATAATTTTTAATATAAAAAGAAATTGTAAAAATTGAACATGATATTGGGAGATGTTGAATGTTATTTCTTTTCTTAATTTTGAAATTGAAATTTGAATATGAAGAGGTAACATGTGTTGTTTCTTTGAAAAAAAACTATATTTGGAAAATATATATATAGAAAATAAGGGGAGGAAGATAAATGTGCATTCACCTATTTAAGTAGATGTGGAAGATTTAAAAAGAAAAATAATATCAATAAGCACTATAATAACATGATTGATGTAAGATCCTATTTGAGAATCAAATTTTGATAAAAATAGATTTTATATCTGAATAGTTTGTTTAGAAATTACATGGTAAATATATATTTTATAACATGATTTCAATTAAAATACATATTAATTTGTAATCCAAATCATCATACTATTGGACTCTATGGTATTAGATGATTTCAACCATACATATGATTTCTAATTTATTATGTGTCATAAATCATTTAAAAATATATAATTCCTTCTCTGTGGATTTAATTGTGTGTGTAATAAAAATAAATTATTTATTATTAATAGGTAATGAAGATTTTTAATTTAAATCTATAATGGAATAAAAATTTTCAATTCACCCCCACCCCTCTAAGTAAATTCTCATTGATATTATGCAACCTTTTTGATCAAAAGCAGAATTGCTGACATGATACATTTTGTTTGAAAAACAAAACCAATCATAATTCATTTAATGTTTTCCCACATCACTTAATGTACATTAATAGTTATGTGAATATGTTACATTACCATTTTTATCAATAAAAATATTCAAATAGTTTTTTTTCTCACATAAATATTTATCATTTGAATATGTAACATAATTTATACTCCATGTTTCCATGTCATTATTTTCATTATTCTTAAACATCTTTTCTTTTTATTAATTATTAATATAAAAAAATATTGATCATTGTGTCATTTATTATTGAACTCATAAAAATTTTGTTTTGAAATACAAAAATTCATAATAACTTCCTTTTTATCGCTTATATCATAATACATGGATATCATTATATCAATTTTATACAATTTCTTCTTTATCACCTTTTATACTCCTTTCATAACATTATTTATCCTATAATTTACATAAGTTTAACAGCACGATTCAACATCACAAGAACTGGAGAAAATAGTAATAGTTTTACCTATTACAACATTTTTATTATTATCATCTTAATTATCTAATGTTTTTCAACTCAAACTTCTATTACAAAATTGAAGTAATAATCTCAACCAATTTTAAAATATTAAGTTCATTATTTTAACAATAATATATTCTTGACATGTAAATTCTATAGAAGTGATTTGAAATCACACACAACTATTGCAAAATTATCATATATATCTCAAAGTGAACTCATTATATTCAAAATGCTTGTAATCCTATGGAATATATTTTATTGATAGCCATGTTTTATCCCATATTGGTTTTCTTGTACTCAGTTCTCAATATTACAATAATTATTCATGACAACATATATGTACGTTAATGTGTAACTTTCAAAATTTTCCAAATATCATGACTAATTTTACATGTAGAAAAATGACAAAAAATATTTCAACTAATGGCATGATAATAATTTTTAATGATGATTTATTAAAGATTACACATAGCTATACTATTATCGGTAGTGTTTTATTGTGACAATTCGTATTGTTTTATAGTTAGGTTCTAATTCACGTTGAATAATTACTTGATTAATGCTTTCATCTTAGATTTCTAATAACCATAGTCATTCCAATTAAATAAATGTGGCTTCATTGGTTTCTAAATATCAATTCAAATTTCTCCATCCATCTAAAATGAACACACCCTTAGACTATTTTGTTAAGTAAAATGATAGAAAATGAGTAAAATCAAAGAGGATCTACACTTTAAATCCTATTTTAATATCCCACAAGAGTGAAGTAAAATACTAGAGGGGGTTAATTGACTAACATAAGATAGTCCAAGTAAAAAAAATATGGATATGGTGATAAATAACATTAAACAATTAAAATATACGAAATAAATGTAGTGAGTATGAAGAGTGTATGAGTGAAAAGTAAAAGAGTGGGGATTCATATTTATAGAGTCGTTTGAATGAAAGAATCACTACAACTAATCTTTACATACTGTTGACGCTCCTTTCGTCACAGAATCTAAAGATCGGAAAAGGGAATATCCGTTCTCAAAGTGATTCATCCTTTGAAGAAAACATAAAAAATCAACAAAGGAAGGAAGAAAGGATCAACAACTACCTCACCACGCAAGTTATCTAACTGGCGCGCAAGTGTACTTGCGCGGCTACCTTGGTCGCGCAAGTGACTTGCGTGACCTAAGTGGTAACCGCCCGGTAACCGCCCAGGGCCTTCTTTTGCCTATAAATAGACCCTGTGGGCCCCCCATTCGAGAGGATCTTTTTCCAGAAACTTGGATTGAAGCTCCCGACGCCCAAGTCTCTTCTCAAAGCTTCCGCAACACTTCTAAGGTAATTTCTTACCTAGAACGGAAGATCTAAATAGAAAAAGGAAGGCCTAAGTGTTGAAACTTATCAAATACTTGCGCGCCGATTTATTTCCTTCAATATAACTTGCGCGTCCCTTTTCTGGAAGAACCTCAAGAGGATTCTAAAGGGTTTAAAAAAGAGTTGCTCAAATATTTCAATGCTGGTTGAAAATCGCGCAAGTACACCATGTGTCGCGCAGATATACCTGCGCGACCAAAACATGTGCGCCCACGGAAGACTTGTGCGCCTTTCAAGACTTGTGCGCCCCATTTTTTTGGTTTCCCATCTTGCCCATTTTTACCCCTCTTAAGCCATTTCACCTTTCCTATTCAAGATTCAGTCTTCAAGACACTCTTCAAAGCCATTTATGGCATGATTTCTTGATTTGATTTCCTTATCTGAAAAGAATTCGGTGGAATATCTCTCAAAACCTAATGATTTATACATCATTATGTCACCAAAGATTGAGAGTTCGTTCATTCAACCTCATCCTTTAAAATGAGAGAATCCTTAACCTGGGTTTCCTTTTCAGGAATAATCCCCAGTTATAAATCTTTTAATATGGGCATCCTTCTTTAGGAGTAAGCCCCAAATTCTTAAAGTTCCCAAACTTGGGCATCCTCCTCAGGAGTAAGCCCCAATCATAATTCTTTAACTTGGGCATCCTTCTTAGGAGTATGACCCAAACTCAAACATGGGCATCCTTCTTAGGAGTAAGCCCCAAACTCAAACATGGGCATCCTTCTTAGGAGTAATCCCCAAACTCAAACATGGGCATCCTTCTTAGGAGTAAGCCCAAAGTCCCCTAACCTGGGTCTCCCTTTTAGGAATAAGACTCAGTCATAACCTGGGCCTCCTTTTTTAGGAGTAAGTCCCAGTCATAATCTTGGGTTTCCTTTTTCAGGAGTAAACCCCAAGCCCCCTTAAATTTCTCTTAACCAGTACTAATTTACCCTCGATTTGGGTTTCCTTTTCAGGAGTAAAACCCAATCATAAGTCCCCTCCTAACATGGGCATCCTCCTTAGGAGTAAACCCCAAGATTAGAGTATTCAAATCTCCATAAAACACATATACCTTTATGGACCCTGTTCCTGGATTTTCTCCCTAAAAGTGAATCCTAAACCTTCATCTATCTGGGCAGTCATACATACCTAAGCCCCAAACAATTTCTTATGATTGCATCGTTCATGGCACAATTGTCTAATTTTTACCAATACCTCTTGTTTCTCACACCGAGCATGACTCACGTGAGCTTTGAGTGTAAAAGTAATTATGACATTATTCTTTGAGCCATCAATCATAAACATCATACTCCATTACTCGAACTACGTGGGTTCTGATTCCTTTTTCAAAACAATGGATACGTAGGTAGCCCATTTATGAGTTCGATCCCAACTTTGAAATAATCCATGTCCTTCTAAATGACGATAAACTTCAAGTGCCCCACTGAGTGGCTTTAAAACCAGCCTGGTCATCATAATGACCAAGAGACTTTTATATAAATGTTTTGAAGGATACCATTGACCAAGAATCTCTAAACAGATATAGATGATTCTCTATTGATGAAGAACCTCGAATACATATAAAAGATTCTCTAAATTTCTTGCATATTTAATCATTGATTGTTAAAACTAAAGGAAAGCACATTTAATACTTGGTAATGTAATAAGGATTCACGAACATAACTTAAATCGATAAAGAGAGTCCCGGAGTAGACAATAATTCCCCTCAAAATGGTGTGATGAGTCCGACCTACCATCCTCTCGACCAATGAAAATTCCTAAGCCTCATCAGTCCACAAGCTAATGAGCACCTACCTTTGGAAAGTGGGTCCAAACAGATGTGGAATCATTGGATGTTTCCGGTTCTACAAACAAACCCGCTAGAAACCGATCGGAACGTTTGAATCTCCCGTCCAGGAGGTCATCCCCGAAATCCGTCGAGGAAACAAAAATGGTGAACCCGACATGAATCCTTAACCAAGTTAAAGTGATATTCTTCTTATTTGTTAGGCCCCTTGGGCCAAAAAATCAATCATTGAAATGTGCTCATCCAAAAGATGTAGTGGCCGGATTCATCTTAATTATGTCTGTTATATGGAACAGGCACTCTTTTCTCAAGATCTTCTGCAAAATGGCTTTCCTTAAATTCACCCATGTGAATACTGCTGCTGTGAACACCTCTACTGTGAGGTCTGCTACTGTGAAAACCAATGCTGCTACTCCTGCTAGAACGTCATCCGCTCTTAGGATGACATCACCAACTCAGCGTCTTCAACGCTGGGTTTCTAATGCACTGGTTAAGGAGTACCGTCGCAACGGTACTATCCCAACTCTGGAGGCCGCTCGTCAAGCCCTCCATGTTAACAACTCTACCTGGTCGTCCGGACAACGGCGGCCAGTGATCAAGAAGTAGGCGGTGCTGACTACCGTCTCCAACCGTTTCGGGTCGTTATCCCCGGAATGCAATTTCCATTCACTCCCTTACTCTGAGGAAGTGAATGAGCAGGTCCCGCAGGACCTTAATTCAAAAAAACAGGAGTCCTTATCAAGGGCTCCCATCAACAATCACCGCCAGACTCGTGCGGTAGTGCGCCCTCAACATGTTGAGGGTACCGACTCCAGGCATTCAGTTCAGGTTTCTCGAACCCGAGCAGGCAAGATGAACCACCAGAGACGGAAACCGGTGAACAATGGGCAGGTTGTCATCCCTGTCATCTCCGGAGAAGTCCACCAACCTAACTTGGTGGCAAACAACGAGCAGGCACACACACCTTCCCGTTTTAATTCCGCTGTCCAGCAGACTCATCTGGCAGCATCAAGCCAATCCCGCCAGGCAATTCCGGCGGAGTACTGTAGGTAGGAACATACACCTGCTTATACATCACCAGTTAGTCAGCAGGCTCGTCTGACTACATATGATGGATCTCGTCAACCGCGTTTGGTGAAGTGTAATCAGCAGGCACATACACCTGCTAATACTAATCAAGCCTACCAACAGTCTCGCTTGTAGCGCACAGAGAAGTCAGTCGGAAAGTCCCGATGAAAAACAGGAGGCAGACTCAACTCTCTTCCTCCACACTTGAGTACTGTCAGGATTCACTGACAGGAAAAGGAGGACAGGAGCAGGCACATACACCTACTCCAAGCCCGGAATGGACGTATATCCCCGTTCCGGCGGCTGAAGTCACCAAACATATTTTGTCAATGGTGAAAGAGCAGAAGCAAATTCCTGCTCATATTCTGGATGCTTGCCAGGATATCATAACAGCTTCAGCATCATCACAGGGACAGATACATAAATATATCCCTAGTAGTGGAGTGACACATCAACAATTCACTCCAGAACAGACTCACACATCTGTTCCAGTCTAAGAGGGTTATGGGGCATACTCCCCCATATCAAACGGACAACCAAGTCAGGCACATACACCTGATTTGAGTGGAGATCATCAGCCTAACCTGACCATCTTTCCTGATCAGGCACATACACCTGCTCAGAGTAACCACTTTCATCAACAAGTGGTTTCTAAAGTGAGTAAGAAGGCATCTAAGAAAAAGATCCACCCAGCACAGTCAGAAGATCAAAGGCCAATCTGCAACAAGGCCTTGCTCGATGCTGGAGTTCTTGAAGCCCTCAGACATTTATCTGTCGGAATTCAAGATTCTACTCCCTCAGTTCTCAATAACGGGAACATTAATTTTGAAGGTCTTCAACAGACACTTCCTCATGAAGGATTGCTTCATGAAAGTTCGGTCAATCTTGAAGTTTCTTCTTCAGATGAGAGCCACAGGAACCCTCTGTGTGGTCAGAAGACCAAGGAGCAAGAGATTTCATCTTTTGCTGTAACCCATCATGACGGTCCTCCACATAGTGATGAACTTCGCTGCGAAAGTCCTCTCTGCAGTAGTGATTCACGTTGTCTCGAAAATTCTTCAGAAGGCAATGTATTGACGAGAAAGCCCTCCTACCTCGAGGCACTTGCAAACATAAAACCAGTCATGTCGGATGCTTTACTATCGGCAGGTGAAACTCTTTCTCCATCAGAAGATAGCCTGGGGTTCAGGTTATTCTCCGAACCATCCCTGGGTCATTCATCTTCCAGCATGAAAAGTGATATCTCTACCAATCTTGTTGAATCCGATGAAGCAACAAGGAAACACCAACTCTGGTCTAAACAGGTAGAAGAATCTTCATTTAATGATAAAGAGGAAATGCTGAACATGAGGAAAAAACTGGCAAAAGGTGAAGTACCAGTCATGTTTTGGCCTTTGGCTGACTCCCAGTTCGACATTCCAAAGATATTGACGGATGATGGAATCCATGATATTCGTCTCAACATATGGAAGACTCTTTGTCAATTGAAGAAGAAAGTATTATCTTACGGTGATTATGAAAATCATATTAAGATAATAGAAGGGTTACAACGCCATATTGATTTGGCATCTCTATCAGTCTCTCGGTATCTGAAGGCTGAAAAGCAACAAACAACCCTTCAACGTTTATGCGTTGGCGCACTAAGAAAATTGCGTCAGTTAATTGCCAATGCTCCATCTGATGTTCATATCAGAATATGGGGTGTTCACGGAGCACTACATTTCACAGTGCTTTCCAGTCAGCAAAGCCCGCCGAAAATGGTCTCATGCAATGTTATTGCCCATGGCCGGCCACAGTCAATGGGCTTTGTTCATAATCAAAAGCTTGCTCAAGAACAGGCTTCAACTAGTTCCTCTCAAAATCAAGTATATAGAGAACAAGTTGTTGAATTGCTCCTACATCAAGCAGGCGAGAATATTGCACAAGCCTCTCGTCTGGAGAAAACACGTCATCAAATGACAGAAGTTTCGGAAATCATCCAACGATCTGTTGAACCAGGTGATAAAAGTGGATACAGGTTAATGCATCCAGCTAATTTCCGAACTAAGATTCGCAAGATCAAGAGATATTTTAAAAAGATCTCAGACATAGCATGTCAAGAGACACCCCAGCTTGCCAGACTGGGGAATTATCTAACCCAACCCTCAGAGTCAACAAATGGGATTCGAGGAGTTGAGCGGAAGCAGCAGGAACATCCCCAGTCCACCGGACTGGGGACTTTTTCAAATCCTCAATCCCTCCCTCAGAGAAAGTCAGTATTCTCTCGATTAGGGAATAAGCCTCAAGAGGAACGAAGAGCCAAGCTATCAGGAGATTCTCTCCAAGTGACGGTTCTCCAAGAAGTTCCTGAGGGATCAAGTCAACGGAATGCCATGTCTCATCATGGACATAGAAGAAGACAATATCACAGAAATGCTGATAGAAAGGATTCCATGCAATATGCATCCATTAATGTCATCAATGCTGTTGCTGCTGATTCACCAGATGAGGCTCAATCAGAGGGATCAGACGAAGAGGTTCCTGCTCAAGAAGTTGCGCACACAGACCCAAATGAAGAAGGTGTGCGCACACGTAATCAAAGGCTTACCCAAAATCTGGGTATTCCTTCAAGTAACCCACTCCCCCCTCTCTGAAAAGGATCCAATAATGGGAAAGGAAAGAATCAGGTTACTTCTCACCCTTCCTCTGAAGGAGGTCAATCGCTCTCATTAGAGAAAAGGTTTGCACAACAGGAGGAAGAAATGAAAGAATTAAGAAGGTTGAATGCAGAACTACTTCAGAGTAGTCTTCTTCTTAAGAATGCTGAAGTCCGAAAACCGAAAGAATTTGTTGTAACTACTAAGATGGATCAAGAATATCCTCCTTTATCAGTACACCCACAGAGGTCTAATCCTACGGGTCAAACGCAACAACAGTTGGCATCACTACCATCAGTTGCAGCACCAACCACCGCGTCTGTCCAAGCTCCATTTATTGCACCTACTCAAAACCAAGTTCAACCTGATGTTTCTCAAAAGTTAATAACTACTATTAAGTCATTAACAGCTCGGTTAGAAACTATGGAAGGGAAACGGGTGCAAGTTCAACTTGAAAAGAAAGTTTACCCTGAATGGGTAGATTCAATTTCTCCTCCATCCAGTTTTGGAAACCCTATTTTTCCTACTTTCAATGGATCAGGAGACCCTGAACAACATTTGACGCATTACGTGTCTTGTTGTGATCCTATGATGGGAACTCCAGAGCAGAAAGAAGCAGTGAAACTCATATGCTTCGTACGAACCTTGCAAGGACTAGCTTTTGTCTGGTATACAAGCTTGCAATCCCAGTCAGTCATCAGATGGGAGGATCTTCGTCAAAAATTCCTTCTTCAGTTTAGCTCAACTTTGCCAAAAACGACAGTTTTCGATCTTACAAACTGCAAGCAAAGGGGGAATGAAAGAGTCTCTGATTTCATTGCTCGTTGGAAGGGATTAATGTATTCCCTGATTTTAGCACTCCCTCAGGAGGAATTGTTTCCAATCTGTGTGGCAAATTTGCGTGACGAATTACGCATGCCATTGATCCCTGTGAAATACACAGGAGGGTTTCGAGACCTTACTTCAATCGCTCAGAAGATTGAATATTACCTTATACAGGCTAAGGTTAAATCTCGTATAATTCCATCAGCTCCAAGAAGAAGAATGGGTAAAGCAGAAACTGCTACAGTTATGCTTAAACAAGCACCTGTACCTATATCTACTTCAAAACCTTCATCTTCTCGAAGGACTCCACCTCCTGAACGCCAACAACAAAGGCCGTTTCGTCCAAATGATCAAAGAGATCAACGACAAAAACAATTTGAGGATATGAAGAGTAAAACATACTCTTTCCGAAGTGAGCAAGTTCCTGGTTACTTCATTTCAGCTCTGGAAAATAATTTGGTTCAATTACCAGTGCCGAAGAGGCCAAACAAGGAAGGAGATGAAGTCCGTCCCAATTATTGTCCCTTTCATCAAATGTTGGGGCATCCCATCCAGGAGTGTTTTGTCTTTAAAGACCTCCTGCAAAAGATGGTCGACTTGGGACAAGTCAAATTGAAGGGTTCTTAAGCTCATGTAGCGTGTATTACCGCTACAGATCCAGAGGAAGGAGGCGAGTGGCAGGAAGTCAAAAGCAAAACTGCGAAAAAATATGATGATTGGATGGTCAGAAAGACAATCAATCGGACCCATTCCATTTTGCGAACACAATTGAAGAAGCCAATTGTGTCTCCTACAAAAGCTGCAGTAAAGCCTCCATAAAAAGACAAATCCTAAAAAGGGCAGAGCAATTCAAAGAAGAAAGAGGAATCAGGAGAAGATGAGTATGTAGCAAAGCCTAAATTGTCTTTGACTCTGGAAGATTTCATGCCATCTACTTCAAAGCCACGGGCACCGCCCCATCAAATGGCACAGCCTAAACAGGCTAACCAAGTAGAGTCTTTATCAGACGAAGAGTTAATCTTTGGTTCTGATAATATGATTCAATTAACAGATTCATATTCCAGTCCTGATGAGCCTGAATTCCCTGTATCAAATAAGGGAATCCGAAGAGGTTCTAGAGGTTCAGGATATAGGGGAAGATGTGGATCTTTCCAAAGCCACTACTCTAATTTTACCCCGGCTAGCACTGTATATGCAGCAGAAACTCGTGGTAGAGCCCTTCAGCAAGCTCAAAAAGAACAAGCAAGTTCTTCTTCCAATGGCCAACTCAGTTTTGGCACAGTTATTTTGGAAGACCGATTAAAGGTTCCATCTTCTTTATCTCATCAAGTAAATGGATCTAATCATTCTAATCTTCCAAAACCAAGCATGTTGCCAACTTCAATACAAGATGCATCAGCTTCCAAAGCATCTGCTTCCAAGGTACCTGCTAAACCGCATATTTCTATTGGGAAACGCAGGCCTCTAGATAAAAAGTATGATATATTGAAACACTTGGCCCAAGTACCATCCATGTTATCAATTTTGGATGCTTTGAATCTGTCAAAAGATCTTCGGGAAGCACTCATCGAAGCTTTGTCAAGTCCTCAGGAGTTTGAAGCTGAAATTGCTGCAGCTGAAATCTATCACATAGAGAATAATCCTACAGAATGCCATGCAGTGATATCTTTTACTGATAAAGATGAAGATGATGTTGTGCATGGGCACATAAAACCTTTGAACTTATCTGGCAAAGTCAATGGTATAGATGTTCGAAGAGCTTTCATTGACAATGGTTCAGGAGTCAACCTCATGCCCATTCGTACACTTCGTCGATTGGGCCTCACGGAATCTGATTTATCTCCTTCTACCTTGATGTTGCAAGGATATGATAAAAATGAACAAGAACCACTGGGAGAAGTTACACTCAGAACTCAGTTTGGAGATCTTGTTTCCAATTCAGATTTCCTGATTGTTGATCAGGACTCTGCTTTCAATATCTTGCTTGGAAGACCCTGGCTACATCAGCATGCAGCTATTCCATCAGCATACAATCAATGTCTCAAATACTGTTTCGATGGTCAAGTTGGAACATTGTATGGTGATAAGGCCCCGTTCAAGACATGTGAGTCTCAATACATTGAGGCGGAATTTTATCACATGAAGGGAAGAGAAAAATCTACAATGAAGGAAATTACCAAAGTTAATGCTCCATATGGTTTGGAGAAATTTCCAATAAAGCCATTTTCACATGTGAGTACAGATTATGTATTACCTATCAGTCAAATTGAAAAAATAGGCCCAAATCAAAATACTCTTATGGAAAGATCCATAATGTCAATTACGGCAATCGAGCCAGACAACATAGGAGAAATTGGTAACTTACCAAGCAGTGATGAAAGCATAAGTGGTGACGTTTTCATTTCGTCTGCTGAAATCCAACAAGTCTATACTTCGCTAATCAGACCAGAAGAAGTTATAGCAACACCAGAGTTGAATAATTATGTCGATTCTCAATCCATCATCCACTCTTTATTTCCCAAAGAAGACCCTTTTTCATCAATAGGGTCAGAAATGGAAGCTTCTTCTTCAAAATATGAAAATTTTGACATCTGTTATGATCATGAGAATTTCGTTTTTTAATCTACTTTTCATGTAGAAACGGAAGAAATAACACATGATGAAGAGGAAGAGGAAGATCTTAGAGATGCTCCTCCAGCATTTGAAGAGGGTATCTCTACCACTGTGGATGAACTCAGAGAAGTAAATCTGGGTACAGAGAAAGATCCACGCCCCACATTAATTAGTGCGTCCATGACCCTTGAAGAGCAAGAGATGTATATTTCTTTTCTAAAGCAAAATAAAGATATTTTTGCTTGGAATTATACAGAGATGCCTGGCCTTGATCCTGATGTTGCCACCCATCATTTGGGTTTGCCAAAAGAACATCGAGGATTCAAGCAAGCCGCGAGAAGAACACACCCAACCTATGCTTCCAAAATTGAGGCTGAAGTGGATAAGATTATCAAAGGTAACTTCTTCAGAGAAGTTCAATATCCCATGTGGTTGGCTAATATTGTCCTTGTAAAGAAGAAGAATGGACAAATTAGGGTTTGCATTGATTTCAGAGATCTTAATCGGTATTGTCCTAAAGATGATTTCCCAGTTCCGATTACAGAACTCTTAATTGATGCGACGACTGGCTATGAAGTACTTTATTTCATGGATGGATATTCGGGATATAATCAGATCCGAATGGCCCCAGAAGATGAGGAATATACTGCCTTCAGAGCTCCTCAAGGTGTGTTTTGTTACCGGGTGATGCCCTTTGGTTTAAAGAATGCAGGTGCAACATATCAACACGCCATGCATCGTATCTTCAAATCTCTTTTAGGGAAGTTTGTTGAATGCTATGTAGATGATTTGGTGGTTAAATCCAAACAACGTTCTAATCACTTGGCTGATTTGGAAGTCATTTTCCACAAGCTTCGACAACATAATTTGAAGATAAACCCCTTAAAATGTGCTTTTGGGGTAACTTCAGGAAAATTCCTCGGCTTTGTTGTACACCATCGTGGTATTGAAGTCGATCCTGAGAAGACCAAATCAATCCTTGGTATGTCACCTCCTCAAAATTTGAAAGAATTAAGAGGACTTCAAGGACACTTAGCCTATATTCGGCATTTCATCGCCAATTTGGCAGGCAAAAGTTTACCCTTTACCAAATTATTGAAGAAAGGAGTCACTTACCTATGGACTGAAGAATGTCAAGAAGCACTTGATGTTCTCAAGAAATACCTCTTGAGTCCACCAGTACTCATGCCCCCTGTTGAGGGTAGACTGCTTATCCTCTATGTGACAGCTTTAGAGCGATCATTGGGTGCCTTTCTCGCTCAAAAGAATGATGCTGGGAATGAAAATAGTCTCTACTATCTCAGTAGAACTATGCTTGAAGCAGAAACCCAGTATTCAAGTATTGAAAAGTTCTTCCTATCATTAATCTTTGCAATTCTGAAACTGAGACACTACCTGCAACATCATGAGGTCCAATTGGTATCTCGTAATAATCCGCTCAAATTCATCCTTAGACGTCCAATGCTTACAGGACGCCTGGCAAGGTGGGAGGTTATTCTACAGCAATTTGACATTCAGTATGTGTCTCAAAAGGCAATTAAGGTCCAAGCTCTGGCTGATTTCCTGGCTGAACATCCTTCAGTGGAAGACACGTATTCAGATATCGAACTCCCTGATGAGGAAGTTTTCTCTATTCAAGAGAGTCCTTAAACATGGGAAATTTATTTTGATGGTGCTTCTAGAAGTCCAACAGGGAAGAAAATAGAAAATCCTAAATTCAACAAAGTTGGTTAAGGAATTGTGCTCATTTCTCCAGATAAGGCAGTGTTACCTTATTCCTTTTTGTTGTGGGAAGGTTGTACCAATAATGAACCTGAATACCAAGCTCTCATTACAGGCTTGGAGTTAGCACTTCAAGCACAAGTGAATCACTTAAAGGTAAAAGGTGATTCAGACCTGGTAATCAAACAAGTCAATGGGGATTATGCCATTACAAAAGAAGAATTAATCCCTTTGTATGATTAAGTCAGAGAGTTAATGTCGGAATTCCCTTCAGAACCGACATTTTCTGATGTCCCAAGATCACAAAATGCTCAAGCTGATGCACTGGCTAATATAGCCACAACTTTAGCAAATCCGAATCGGGATGAGACAACCATCTGTATTGCCCACCGTCGTGCAATTTCACCTTATGTTCAAGTCAGAACAGAGGAAATTAATGAAATTAGTCCCATTCCTGAACCGTATGGTCATACTACAGGATGGATGTCACCTATCAGGGAATACCTTCAAAATGGAACACTTCCACCTGATAGAGCCGAAAAGAACAAATTCGGCGACGTGTGGTCAATTTTACTCTTTATGATTGGCCAAACCACCTCGAGAAAATTCTTTACAAACGTGGTTTTGATGGAGTTCTCTTTAGATGTATTGATGGTGAAAAGACAATGGCTGTCATAAAAGAAGTGCATGCAGGAGTCTGTGGTGCCCACCAGTCTGGACACAGACTGTCTGATCAAATTCGAAGGCTTGGATACTTTTGGCCTTCAATGATACAAGATTGTGTTAATTTCACAAAGAAGTGTCATTCATGCCAAGTATATGGAAAATTCATTCATAAACCTCCAGAGTTGCTTCATACAGCTAAATACTCATGGCCATTTTCCACATGGGGAATGGATGTGGTGGGACCTTACCCTTCAGCTACGGCCAAGCAGTTTAAGTACATTCTTACTGCTACTGATTTCTTTTCCAAAGGGGTAGAGGGAGTACCTCTCAAAGAATTCAATTCTAAATGCATTGTTAGCTTCATCAAGTCTAACAACATTACTAGATTTGGTGTCCCTCATACCATATTGACGGACAACGGCACCAACTTCTGTTCTTCTGAGGTAAAGAAATTGTATCAAGAATACAACATTAAGTCCAACCATTCATCTCGATATCATGCAGCGGCTAATGGCCAGATAGAGGCCTTCAACAAGACTCTTTCAAATATACTGCAAAAGATGGTGGAAAAAAATAAGAATTCATGGCCAGATAAACTCTTTCATGATTTATGGGCTTATCGGACTACCACTCGCAATGCAACGCGGTCAACTCCATATTCATTGGTATATGGAACAGAAGCAGTCTTGCCAATTGAAGTTCAATTGCCCTCACTCAGAATAGCCATTTGTGATCAGTTATCTACAGATGAGCAATCCCAAAAGTGGTTGAATGAATTGGAACATTTAGATGAGAAAAGATTGTGCACTTTGCACCACTTGGAAATCTATCAGAATCGAATAGCACGAGCTTTTAACAAAAAAGTTCATCTTCGTTCATTCATTCAGGGAGAATTGGTATTGGTTCTCAGAGCACCAATGATACCAGGAAAGAAGCCTCCCAAGCTTGAACCAAAATGGGAAGGACCTTATTCAATACATAAGGTCTACTCCAATGGAGCATATTCTCTAATCTCAATGGATGGAGAACACATCACGACTCCAACTAATGCCAGATTTCTGAAGAAGTATTTTGTATAAACACAAAATATTGTTCCCAGATCCAAAAACAATCACATTAGTTCCATATATGTCCGAGATGACATTAAACTATATTATGTCCTATCTACATGACATTAAACTGTACAGAAGTTCCATATATGTCCGAGATGACATTAAACTATATTATGTCCCATCTACATGACATTAAACTGTACAGAAGTTCCTTATTTGTCCGAGATGACATTAAACTATATTGTGTCCTATCTACATGACATTAAACTGTACAGAAGTTCCTTATTTGTCTGAGATGCCATTAAACTATATTCTGTCCAAGCAACATGACATTAAACTGTGTGGCACTTTCATCGTCCAGCATGCCGTTAAACTGTAAAAAGTCCCCAGAACTGATATCCTTATATTGGTTCACCTTAGTCCTAGCTACATGACTTTAAACTGTACAGCACCAGTTCTTCCTTCCTATATGACGTTAAACTATACAGAAATGGTCCAGTATGACTTTAAACTGCAACTTTGTCCCACACGACATTAAACTGTGAAAAAGTTCCCTAAACCATCCAGCATGACCTTAAACTGCATCATCCCTGGTCCATGTATATGACCATAAACTATTTGCAGATCCCTTATGTCCAGCAAGACGTTAAACTGTGACGTCCTAACTACATGACGCTAAACTGTATAAAAGTACCTCACGTCCAGAAAGACGTTAAACTATATAATCTCAAAAGTCCAGTATGACATTAAACTGCACCATTCACGGTCCATACATATGACCTTAAACTATTCGCACTTCCGTCCGACATGACGTTAAAATGGTACACTCTTTTGTCCTTACTACATGACATTAAACTGCACAGTCCCCCTTTCGTCCAATATGACGTTAAACTATTTTATCCACATCGTCCTAACTACATGACGCTAAACTGTACAGAAATTCCTTAATATGTCCTACATGACATTAAACTGTTATTTTGTCCCTGCTACATGACACTAAACTGTGCAGCACCAATAGTCCTAACTGCAAGACTTTAAACTGCATAGTCCCTTTTTTATGTCCTACATGACATTAAACTGTGCATCGTTAAGGTTGTTATTACCTCTTGTTTCTCACACCGAGTATGACTCACGTGAGCTTAGAGCGAACAGCAACCATAACACTCCCTTTGGGCCACTAACCATGTGTAAGTCCCAACAACATTTTTTATTAGATCATTGTCCACAAGAACAACTTGATCATTAATTCATTCTTTAATTGAACTACACAGACTTTGATCCTTGCCCTCCAGGCTGGGTATGTAGGCAGCCTCCGAAGGTTCAAGCCCAAAAACAATCTCTTCACATCGGTTCACCACCATCTCATATGATGTTGATTTGTGAAACCGCCCCTGGAATCAATATCTTTACATTGATTCACTTTCGTCCTTGTTATATGACGTTAAACTATACAACACTTTTGTCTGGTATGACAATAAAGTAAAATATTCTTTGATTTCCTCATTTGAGAAGGAACCATTATTGACATTGATTTTTTCAATCATGTTTCATTTCAAAAGACTACGTGCATACATGGTAATGCCTAAACTTTTTTCTCAGGTTAAACCATCATTGCACTAAAGTCCCCTTTCACCCTTCACATGTACGAACCAAATTTGCACAAAGGGTAGTTCAAGAACTACGTGGGCTTGATTCCCATCCTTATGGGATACGTAGGAACGTTCAAGTATCCCTCGAATCCAGCCCCAAGTCTTTTGGGCCTAACCCCAAATTTCACTTTCAGTCCCTTGGCTGAAAAGTCCTCATGAAAACACACACTGTGTATTCATTATTATGGTCCTAATTCTATGACCTTAAACTAAGATCACTCATACTTTCATCCTGCACGACGTTAAACTGCATTTCAAGAACTATGTATGGCTTGATTCTCATTCTTATGAGATACGTAGTGAAGTCCAAAATTTCAATTCAGGACCCAGCCACAACATGATTATGGTTATCATTGACCTATGTATCTCTACATACATTGGACAATACCCATCTTTATGTGTTATAATCCTAACCTTAAATATTTTCAGATATTCAAAACCCTTTTCATGACTTCTAGTCACAAAAATGTCAAACTTCTGAGAATTCTTTTGCCTGACTATGCAGCACGTGCCCATAGGTGGCCTTGCATAAATAGTCCACATAACAGACTTGTCAGCCGAAAGATACTATTTATTTGACCATGAAGCCAATTCCCATAGGTGGCCCTACATGTTTCAACCCCCTAACGGGTTTGTTAAATAATGGTAACTTCATTTTTGGGAAGAATGCCACTTTTGTCCTTATTTGTCTTAAACGACAGTATGTATGGATCCGCGAAAAAATAGAAATCCTTAACATATTTGTCCCATATCCTTTTTCATGATCTGAAAGTATTCAAGTCTATGGTTTATTCTTCTTCCCTACATTTAGGTCAGACCTTCGTAGGAGTGATATTCATCCAGTTCTTCGATATTCTTGTTCGGAAATATCTTCTCCATATTCAAGTACCTGTTTCCATACAACAAACTCTATACTTTAGAAAGTTTGAATCTCCATAAACTTTCACTGGCTTTTAGCACTAGGAAAGTAAATTTCTGGGAGTTCTTTTTCCTGACTATGCAGCACGTGCCCATAGGTGGCCTTGCATAAACAGTCCACATAACAGACTTGTCAGCCGAAAGATACTATTTATTTGACCATGCAGCCAATGCCCATAGGTGGCCCTGCATATTTCAACCCCCTAATGGGTTTTGTTAAATAATAGTAACTTCATTCTTGGAAACTACTTCTTCTAATGCCTTTTAGCTCTTTTTCATATCATTCCTCAGATTCAAATATTCTTGAGCCATAGTTTACATTTTTTCCCTCATACTTGAGTATGGTAATTTGTTTTCAGATATATTTTCAAGGAATTGAATCCATTTTTATCCATTTTGGTCAAAGCTATTTCGACCTTAAACATTAGCCCCTTTATGTCCGGCGTGCATGACTTTAAACTGCCCACACAAAAGACAAAGGAACTCTGAATAAAAGTCATGTTCCAGCTCACTAACTATACATTTTTTGTATGATTTAGGTAATATTGAGCAATTAAAAGGTTCAAAGTTTGTAGGATTATTTTTAATAATCTTAGTAAAAATCAAACTATGCTTACTGGGCCCATTGGCATAAGTAAATTTGAAGCTGGTAGTGAAAAGAATGCAGGTACAAATGATTGAAGACGAAAGTGTTTTTCATTGATACACAAGAGTTAGAAGGACATCCACAGACTGGAGTCTCTTCTCTTTTTCGAGAATTACAAGAGGCTTTCAACATAACACTTCATTTGATTTACGGCATCCCGAGCTTCATTAGCAACCACCTGGAATTCATTCATTCAGCTGGATACAATAAGAGATGCAGTGATACCAGCTCTTCTTGGAACAATTGTAAAAGGATGTTCTTGAGTGAGGTTTGAGAAAATTTTCTGCTGATCAAACAGTGACTCTGTTTCTGTCCAAGAGACTTGGAAGATGGATACATGGATTTGAGAATGGAGCATTGGAAGTAAAGAGCCATTTGGAGAGAGTACTCTTTTCAGATATTGCTCTAATACCATGTTTGTCTTCTCTCCACCAACCATTACTGGAAAACATTTCAGCCCATGGGTTGGCCATTTTCATATCTGCAAGGAAATGACATGGAGGAAGAATATGAAAGTTCACACCATTGTTGTTACTCTTAATGCACAGCATAACCGAAATAGAGAAGTAGCAGTGCAGCTGCATCTCAGGTGTATAATTGTTTGCATTTGGAACATTGACTCCTTGCAGATGACCATGACACACAGAGACAGGTAGATGCTCTGTGGGAAATTAAGATGATATTTTTTCAAGTACTTATCCAAATCTGGGAAAGTGCTGTCGCAGATATCATAGTAATCATGGCCAATAATGTTCATCATGTCATCAATCCGCTTGCTAGCCAGTTCATCAGCCGTTCCAATTCACTTAGGAGCCATTGAATCTGCACGAATGTTGAACAAATTTAACTCTTAAATGGGTTTATTTTTTATAAAATTTGTGAAAGAATTCGAAAAAATGGCCAAGGCATTAAGTCGCGCAAATCTAAGCAATGGCGCGCAAGTATTTCGTGTGCCGCGCTAGTTTTTGACGCACAAGTCTAAACCGCGCAAGTACGAATACCTTTATAGGAGCGCGACAGTGAGGGAACAGTGGAAAAGAGACTTGCGCGGATTAGGTGACCTGCGCAGCGAGAGCTCGAGAAGGTATGAAGTCCGGAAATCTGGATACTTGTACGGAGCTGAGGTCGTGTATTTATAGGCCAGGAAGCCTATCTGCGTGCCGCACTCAGAGCCCTTAAGGCCTACGCGACGAAAACTTGCGCGCCGCCCTCTGTGCACTGAAGACTTGTGCGCCTCCCTTTTCCTTTGGAGGAATTCGATTTCCTCAGAGTCCAATCCTCTTTTTTCTCCGGATCCAACTCTGAGGGGGGACTTTTGTTGACGCTCCTTTCATCAAAAAATCTAAAGATCGGAACAGGGAATATCCGAGCTCAAAGTGATTCATCCTTTGAAGAAAACATAAAAAATAAACAAAGGAAGGAAGAAAGGATCAACAGCTACCTCACCGCGCAAGTTATCTAACTGGCGCGCAAGTGTACTTGCGCGGCTACCTTGGTCGCACAAGTGACTTGCACGACCTAAGTGGTAACCGCCCGGTAACTGCCCAGGGCCTTCTTTTGCCTATAAATAGACCCTGTGGGCCCCCCATTCGAGAGGATCTTTTTCCAGAAACTCGGATTGAAGCTCCCGACGCCCAAGTCTCTTCTCAAAGCTTCCGAAACACTTATACGGTAATTTCTTACCTAGAACGGAAGATCTAAAGAGAAGAAGGAAGGCCTAAGTGTTGAATCTTATCAAACACTTGCGCGCCGATTTCTTTCCTTCAATATAACTTGCGCGTCCCTTTTCTGGAAGAACCTCAAGAGGATTCTAAAGGGTTTAAAAAAGAGTCGTTCAAATATTTCAATGCTGGTTGAAAATCACGCAAGTACACCATGTGTCGCGCAGATATACCTGCGCGACCAAAACTTGCGCGCCCACGGAAGACTTGCGCGCCTTTCAAGACTTGCGCGCCCCTTTTTTTTGGGTGCCCATATTCCCCATTTTTACCCCTCTTAAGCCATTTCACCTTTCCTATTCAAGATTAAGTCTTCAAGACACTCTTCAAAGCCATTTATGGCATGATTTCTTGATTTGATTTCCTTATCTGAAAAGAATTCGGTGGAATATCTCTCAAAACCTAATGATTTATACATCTTTATGTCACCAAAGATTGAGAGTTCGTTCATTCAACCTCATCCTTTAAAATGAGAGAATCCTTAACCTGTGTTTCCTTTTCAGGAATAATCCCCAGTTATAAATCTTTTAATATGGGCATCCTTCTTTAGGAGTAAGCCCCAAATTCTTAAAGTTCCCAAACTTGGGCATCCTCCTCAGGAGTAAGCCCCAATCATAATTCTTTAACTTGGGCATCCTTCTTAGGAGTAAGCCCCAAACTCAAACATGGGCATCCTTCTTAGGAGTAAGCCCCAAACTCAAACATGGGCATCCTTCTTAGGAGTAATCCCCAAACTCAAACATGGGCATCCTTCTTAGGAGTAATCCCCAAGTCCCCTAACCTGGGTCTCCCTTTTAGGAATAAGACTCAGTCATAACCTGGGCCTCCTTTTTTAGGAGTAAGTCCCAGTCATAATCTTGGGTTTCCTTTTTCAGGAGTAAACCCCAAGCCCCCTTAAATTTCTCTTAACCAGTCCTAATTTACCCTCGATTTGGGTTTCCTTTTCAGGAGTAAAACCCAATCATAAGTCCCCTCCTAACTTGGACATCCTCCTTAGGAGTAAACCCCAAGATTAGAGTATTAAAATCTCCATAAAGCACATATACCTTTATGGACCCTGTTCCTGGATTTTCTCCCTAAAAGTGAATCCTAATCCTTCATCTATCTGGGCAGTCATACATACCTATGCCCCAAACAATTTCTTATGATTGCATCTTTCATGGCACAATTGTCTAATTTTTACCAATACCTCTTGTTTCTCACACCGAGCATGACTCACATGAGCTTTGAGTGTAAAAGTAATTATGACATTCTTCTTTGAGCCATCAATCATAAACATCATATTCCATTACTCGAACTACGTGGGTTCTGATTCCTTTTCCAAAACAAAGGATACGTAGGTAGCCCATTTATGAGTTTGATCCCAACTTTGAAATAATCTCTGTCCTTCTGAATGACGATAAACTTCAAGTGCCCCACTGAGTGGCTTTAAAACCAGCCTGGTCATCATAATGACCAAGAGACTCTTATATAAATGTTTTGAAGGATACCATTGACCAAGAATCTCTAAACAGATATAGATTATTCTCTATTGATGAAGAACCTCGAATACATATAAAAGATTCTCTAAATTTCTTGCATATTTAATCATTGATTGTTAAAACTAAAGGAAAGCACATTTTATACTTGGTAATTTAATAAGGATTCACGAACATAACTTAAATCTATAAAGAGAGTCCCGAAGTAGACAATAATTCCACCAAAAAGGTGTGATGTGTCCGACCTCCCATCCTCTCAACCAATGCAAATTCCTAAGCCTCATCAGCCCACAAGATAATGAGCACCTACCTTTGGAAAGTGGGTCCAAACGGATGTGGAATCATTGGATGTTTCCGGTTCTACGAACAAACCTGCTAGAAACCGATCGGAATGTTTGAATCTCCCGTCCAGGAGGTCATCCCCGAAATCCGTCAAGGAAACACATACCTATACTCCTTCATAGATATCACATTAAATAAATAGTCCCAAATTTTTATGGAGGGTGAAAAGTATTTACAAAAAAAAAAATCATTTCCCAAAGAAAAACATAATAAACCCCTTCAGCACAATTATTTATCACCATAATTCATTTCCCAAAACCCATGCATTATTATTTGGTAAATGTTAATCATTGATCTAAAATTTGGTTATATAATACCAATTAGACATGTAGCTTATAATACTAGTTTAACAAATGTGAAAGTTGAGATACTATATCTCTATAAATAAATTTTGTACAAAAACAATTCAGTATTATGAAATATGAAACATTTTATCAAATTTAATATTGAGAAGTTTCTGTTGTTAGAGAAATAAAAATGATTTGGGCCTTGATAGTTTATGTTAAATTATTATTCATTAGGAAGAAAAATAGGTAAGCATGGCCACAATATAAATTATAAAATTTTTAACACATTAGTTTTAGAAATAAATTGTGTGTCATGTTTGTATCATTTCTACAGCTTGTTATTCTAATTATAAACCAATTTGAGTAGCCTATAAAATAATACATAGTAGAATAATTATGTCAAAAGAAATTAAATTTTAAATATAAGACTAAAAATGAATAAGAGTATTATTGGTAATAATTAAGTAGATATTTTTGAATTCTTACATTATTAAAAAACCTACTGTATTGAGAAACAAGTTGGAAAAGACTGGACAATATTCCTTGATAAGTGAATATTTACAGAGTTCATTGCATCTGATAATATATAATGAAATTTATTTTTACCATGATTATCTATGAGAGAATAAGGATAGTAAGAATATAAATCTTTTTTTCATGTACAATTAGTATAAGAAAAGGAAACAGCATAGTGATATAGAAATTGAAAAAAAACACTAAACATAATCATATAACAAAGAGAATGGGGAGGAACAAACATGAAATATCCACTGAAATGCTCCTACCACTACGTTGTTGCCTAGAGGCATATTAATAAAAATATTTATAACAAATATAATAGTGGTGGTGTTAGATATAATAAAAAAAATTAAACTCAACAAGAATACTTTCAATAAATTTTTAACATTATCAATTATATATATAATTATTAATTTTTATATAATTTTATAAATTATTATTGAAATAATTGTTCATTAAATATATATATATATATATATAATTTTAATATTGAAATTATATTTGGTACATTAGTAAATGTTACTAAAAAATAGATAAATAATTTAATATATAAGATATATAATAAACGAACTAAAAAACAATAAATCTTTTTATTATTATGATTTATTATTAATTATTTCTATATTATTATTGAAATATATTTTATAAGACATAAATAAACAAGTAAAATCATTATTGATCACTAATTATTGGTTTTTCATCTTTGACCTAAAAAAATAACACCCTCGGGAGGGAGCTTTTTATTTAAAATAAACTATTGTTTTATGAGCCATCACAAATGGTAAAAACCCAAAGAAAAGAAGTTGGGAAAGTCTATTAGTGATCATACAGGTAGTCATCATCTATGTATACCTAAATTTAATGAATTATATTTTTTTAAATTATTAAATATTAATTTTATTTTGGTTAAATGGGACTTTAGAGAACCATAAGAAATGGTGCTCAACATGTCATCAGGAATAACTCTAGATGAAATGGATTTTTTGGAAATAACCGCACATCGCCACTTCGATTGGCACTTTAGGGAATCATTTTGATGGGGGATCACTACTTCAATCGATTATTTTCCTTCAAATCCAAATACTAACCGCAAAACTTCTTGTGGAACCATTCTCAACATTTCCTGAATATTCATAAAGCACCCCCCCCACACACACACACAAATCACTCAACTTCTATCCCACACTCAATTAAATACTCCCTCTCCCAGTCTAAAGCTCTTTTAAATATCTCTTATCATTGTGAGGTCGTCAAAATTTTGTGGTACTACTCTTTATATAATTCAGTAGTATAATTTGGTATAATTTTTTAATAGAAATTATTAATTTTTATGTCAAATTTATTTAAATTTTTTATATTTAGCTATTTGTTTCAACACAATGTCCAATTTATTTACCTCATTATTTAATTTGCATAAATAATTTTATTCTAGATTTTAAATTTCCACATCTAATGTTACATAACTGTATATTTAATATTCATGTCCAAATTTTTTTAACATGTGATTAGTAATTTGTTTCAATGCTTTTGATGTTTTTTTTTGCAAGTCGTTTGGTTTATTTTAATATTGTTTATTTAGATAATCCTTTATTTTTTTGTTTATTTAGTTTAATAAATTAATTTTATTTATTTATTTTTTAAGTACAATAATATATTTAAAATATAATTATTATTTAATGAATTATTTATTAGAAACTAAATAGCTAATAATGTTTATTTGGATTAAAAAATTGTTTAATAATATATTATATTTTAATTAGAAAATAATTAACAATATATAATTAATAAATAATTAATAATAATTAGTATCTAATGAAGAATTAATTAATATAAAATTATAAATACTAATTGTAATGAAAATTTAATTTCAATTAATAATTATATAATAATGAATTAATTATAAATACTAACTAATTAATAATAATTTCCAATTTATCAATAATAATTTAATAATAATTTATGAATAATAATTAATTAAAACTATAAATTGGCTTAATATGACTAATTAGTGAATGAATAATAAATGAATAATTAATTAATATGATGATTAATTAATATGATTTTTAATTAATATGATTATTAAATAATATGATTATATATATGAATTATAATTAACATGATTATATAATAATTAATAAACATAATTAGTAATTAATATAATTTTCAATGAAAAATTAACAATTAACTAAAAACCGTTATTTAATTACTAAATAATTGATTAAAAGTAAATTAGTAAATAATTAATAATTAATAATTAATGATTAATTAATAATTAATTAATAAATATTTACTAATGATTTAATAAATAATTATAATTTTTAATTATACTTACTAATTATTTAATAAATAATTATAATTTCTAATTATAATTACTAATTATTTATAATTAATTTATAATTAATAATTAATTATTTATAATTAATAAGCAAGCAATCATAAAAATTGACATAAATGTCCTTTTTCAGTGAGAAAGCATTGCAGTAGTTATTATTATATGTGTTTGGATTAGTTCATGTTTGTTAGCATATGAGCTTCAATAACAAATGATGGATGAGCATCTAAATGATATTTCGATACCTAATGCAATGGTTTATTATTACATGATGAAAATTATAAATCATAAATGGTCAATTGTGTATGATGATGGGATGTGATATGAATATTTGATGACCAACATCATAGAGTGTGTAATTAGGGTTTTCAAGGGAGTTTTAAAATTACTCATCATAGGTAATTAATAATTTTAGATTATATATTAATTAGAAAACCCACAATAATAATATAATATCAATATGATTTTTAAATTTATATTACTTGATTAAGACAAGAGACCTTCAACCACACTATAATGTATTTTATGAATAGGGAAAATTCACCTAAGAGTGTCTGAACATATGGATGTGATATGTTCACCATTTCGAGTGTGAGATTGAAAAATTTCTTTAAGAGGCCACAACATTTTGTGTTCATTCATTTTACTATGAAGAGCAAAAATTTGAGTTCTCTGGGTTTGATGATTTAATGACTGGTAACACTGTTATTATTCTTATTATTTTTCGGGAGAAACATTACTGTTATTTTGAGAACTTTTAAGCATTATCGTATCCTTTCACACATGTTATTACAACATACACTTTAATACACTTATCTTGGAAGAAACTTGTTGATCTAGTTTATCTTCTAGAGAGTGTTAACAACTACTATAGTAATCAATGAATTCGCGTTTGGTAAATAATGGAATTTTGTACTACCTTTTGATACACCAATACTTCTACCAAACATGAAAGGTTGTGACCAAGAGGGAGACCAAATGAATATAGTGTTTTAAATGAGACAAAATATCCCTTCAAATAGGAATATTCAAAAAGATATGGTTTATTCATCTTGGAAGCTCACATGTAGACACATTTCCCGAGACTTATAGGTGAGTCTTATATCAGTTAAAATTAATGATGTAATATATTGGTTAATGTAAAGGATTTTACATCTAATTATTATTTTATTTATGATCATTAAATCTATTTATGTAAACATGCCTATATAATTTTAACAATACCACTATAATGAAAAATGGGTTTCAAATTTTAATACAAAAAAGAAATATAACAGAATTTCCATATCATAATTAACATATTTCATTTTAAAAAAACTGAATTGGAAGATTAAAAAATATTTTATACAAAATCATAAAAAATTGTATGTTTTAAATAGTTGTAACTATTAATGTCTTATAATTCAAAAAATTAGATGTAGGAGACTTTATTTTTTTCCAAGAATTCACTCATGTCACATGACGTGTTAGTGAGATGACCTATTAGAAATATTTCTATTTGGAGATAACATAATTTTCACAATTATACACCTCCATCAGTTATTGTTCCCTACCTCAGATGTGCTAGATTTTATAGAGTTACCATGCATGACTTTAAGACTATTAATCATCATTTGATTACGATACATGTTAAGAGATTGTGGATAGAGACACGCACATATAATCTTCTTAAGGAGGTGATGACTATTACCTTATAGGATATAACATATATGCTCGGTCTATCCATCAATGGATATCTAGTTATGGGTGCCACTATTGAACACTTGTGTGCAGTCATACATCATCTACTAGGAGTTGACATCATCAACATAACATGTGTATTATGTGTTTCATGATTGAAAATGGGGTGGATTGATGATAATTTCTCCATTATTCATGATAATGCTGATGAAAAGATATGTATGTGACACACATGTGCACAAATTATTTGATTGATCAAAGGAATGTTGTTTGTAGACCACTCCACCACCTTGGTACACAAAATGTTCTTATCATCAAAAGAGGATCATGAACAAATAGGTAGATACAATTGGGGGTTTACTGTATTAAAACATATGTATTCCTTTCACTATACAAGTTGTAGAGAAAATACACATCATATTATAGGGTGTATTTATATGCTAAAGATGTGGTCATTGGAGTGTTTTCCATGCTTCACTTTGAGAGTTATCCCACCACTTCCATAACCCATATTTTAGGATATTTCTTGGGGTTACATGCATTTTTACATTATTAATTTGAGTTATGTTATAATTTTATAAATATCATTTATAAAATTAAAGTATGTTTAACCAACTTGGATACCCTCACAACTTGGAACCATACCTCACTTGAAGAATACCTGAAGGACTTTCCCAATCCCCACGGGCTGGAAAATAGAACTTCGTCATCAGAATCAACAAGATAGAATTATTAAACCCAAACCAAACAAGAAACATGATATATGTATACAAGAAAGGATGAAAAAACAGAAGGGTAAAACAAGAAATACATTTCATAGAAAAAAATGAAAACAAAAAAAAGTGATACAACTCAAATAAATCTAAACAATCTCCAAGATACAAGTCCAAAAGCAAAGGAAAACTAAAACTGAAAGAGCTACTCCATGTGATAGCATGGGAAAACTCTCACCTTCTCACCTCTAGCTACATATAAATAACTGATAGAGACTACAATAAATTTTTTTGGTTCCTTTCATTTACCTATATTTAAACACATAACAAGATCTATGCACCGCTGATGGTGTGCTTATGGTGTGAGCTAAACAGTCTTAGTAAGATAACACTGAGTTGTTCCGTAACATTTCTTTCTATAATAATCCATACAATACTCAAAATTAATAAAAATAAGGAATTATAATCAGTTAAACAATTTTTATATCAAAATCCTAGTAAATAAATCCCCTTTTCCCCATTTCAGAATAAATCATGTTAAATAGTTTCAAAAAACATCACATAAATAAATGAATTCAAATCATGTATCAAACATCATATCAAATTAAAATTAGTACAACAATAAGAACATGTAAATAAAACCAAGGATCAAAATAGATCAAGTTATCCAATATAATCATACTTATGCATATAAAATCATGTGGATCAAGTATCTAGGTATATGTGTTGAATCAAGAGAGGACACCCTATCAAGTGAACCTACCAAAAGGTCCAACAAGTACTTAGAACACCTGACTAAGGAGTAGAGGAATGACCCATGAGTGAACCCTCATATAGTATCAATAGAAGTAACCTATTACTACCCCTTCCTCTTAAGTACCCATGGATTTACATAAGATACCTTTTCTAAATAATTTCACTAAAACTATTATTTCAAAATAATTTCATAAATATGTTTCATAATACTTTGAAAGTACCTTTTCCTTTTACCAAAATAAGGGGAACCCAATCTTTTTTTAAAACCCTATTTGCACATATGCACAAATAAATCAATCATGTATTTTTTTATAAAATAATGTATCATAAATTGATAAATTTAGATTAATCAAACATAGGATAGATATAGAACCACCTACCTCAATATTAGGTCATCCATGCCCACAATGAGTTTCACCAACATGGAAGAATGAAAATACAAAAACTGAGTCCATAGAATCAATCCGTCCATCTTAGAATCAGATAAAAAAGAATAATAGTTAGTAGGGAAGACAAAAACAACATGTACCTCATGAAACTCGTTTTCCACACTCCAACCAACACAAAGGTCAGCCTTTGGAGGAATATCAAACAACAGATCTAGAATGTATCAATATAGATTAACACCGCAAGACCAAATTATCTGAATACATATCACAACAGAGCTGCTACATCCAATGAAAATGAATAACAAGAATGATAACATACCCGGACACATGAAGTGTAAATACAATAATGATTAATCATCATAAAAAATGATCCAAAAAGAGAAGAGATCTCTAAAATAAAATGGTAGTTTTCCAAGGATTCGATATAGGATCCTTACATAAAATGAAAAAAAATTGTAGTGAATAAAACCCTACAGGACATGAAAATTACAAGACATGAATCTCGAGTTCTTGATGAGAAATCCACTGAAATCAAATAGAAAAAAAAAATTCATTTCCTCGGTAAAACAACATAGATTGAAATTTTCATAATGTGATGAATTTTCATATGTGTAAAATTTTCATTATATATAATAGTTCATGGAATCAACCCAGTAAAATTTTCATGTTGTCTAAACATTTAAGGATATGAAAATTCCCATGATGAAACACTTATAAAAATCCCCCAGGGTCAACTCGAACCCTAAACAATATCCACTTTACCATTTTTAACATTTTTTTCATTTCTCCATTTTCCCAAAAAAATAGCCATCCCTAAATATTTGGGTATTTCCCACAAAAAAACGATCTCCCTCATCTAAATTCCATAAATTCACTCTATCGACGAGTTCAATGAAAAGGAGAGATTAGAAATAATTTAACCAATGTAAAGGCATGTGACAAACTCTAAACCATAAAACATTATGTCCATGGGATGTCATGTAGAACAATAGTTTCAAGAAATAGGTGGGAACATTAATTCATCTTTGATGACCTGCGCTCCATTGCCTCATGAGAATCAGATCCATGCCACCATAATACTCTAACTAATGGAATCAACTTACCATTCTAGACTATATCTTGATAGTCAATGATCTCCACTGATTTCTCTAAAATATAAGCTTGAGGATCCGACTCAAATTACTCCCAACTCAAAATATGGTAGGGATCAGGATTGAATTTCTTGATCTGTGATATGAGAAAAACATCATGAACACCCATCCAATAAACTCAATATTCTAACCGATTAGAAAACTGCCCAAGCTACTGAGGGACCTCAAATCGTCCGACATATCTTGAAGACAACTTTCCCTATTTTCAAGCCAATAATGGCCTAACTGAGGATAAAATATTAAGAAATCCTGGAGAAGAATAGAAAACTCCAAATGATGAATCCAAATATCTTTATATGATTTATAATGACTTTTATCTACTACTATATGATGTATATATTAAATCCCCACCAACAACTTCTGAATGAGACTCAGTCCTACTAAAGCTTCCTTGCACACCTATACCAAACCAATAGGTGACCTATATGGGAGACACTAAAATTCTTCAAAGGGAAACATTTTCACCAACAACCAATAATTTTTTTATAATCAGACTCATCCAGTCCCATAATGATATCACATGATTCACCAAAATATAATACACAGGCATGGAGTACACTAACCAGTATCTGAATAGCATGCTCTATATGACCATATGTATGTGGGTGGTAAGTTTTACACAACCTGACCTAAGTCCCCATGACCTCCTAAGGACTCTTTCAAAACCATGAGTAAAACCAAGAATCCCTTTCCAAAACAATGGAATTTGGAACCTCATGTAACCTCAAAAACTACTACACATGCATCTTACCCAGGTCATCATCTATAGTGGTTTCCTTACATGGAATAAAGTGAACTGAATTTTTCTGCTAACCAATCACCAACCTAGATAGTTTTCCTCCTTCAAGGGTTTTCTTAATCCAACAATAAATTTCATGTAAACCTATTCCCATTTTCAAACTAGAACTAGAAGATGATGAAGAAAATAAATGGTTTCAGATGATATATCTTTACCTATTTAGTTGTGAAACATTGGGACACATAATTTGAAATTTCATACTTCATACTCAGAAAATAGAATCATCATATCATATAATAAATCATATTTCTAGTTAATTTATTAAAGGGACACAATGAAATATTAATTTATATCAAAATATATCAACTCATAGATGTGGGGATGAAGAACCAATCCCCTAATAGAATAATTACATCAATAGAGAGAGAGTAACAAAAAATGGTCCCCTTGCCATATAGGGTTCTTCAAATTCCCCTAAATAAATCATCTTTCTACTAATCCTATATAACAGACTCAATTATTGATGATGATATCTAAAAACTAGTCAAAATCATACCTAAAATGTTCTAATGTTCATCTAGGTACAACTAAGTGAGGATCCCTGTAAGGTTCCAATACTCTATTGATTCCAAAATAGAATGTGATGGAATATTTATATTAAGGGATTAAACAATGACATTACCCTTCCATAGGTTGTAGGTAATATTGAAGTCATGTGTATGAATGTAATCCACACACTACCTTGGTCTAAGATGATGTTCCTTTTTTGAAAATATAAAGCTCATTCTCTTCCGATCTGAATGTTTTGAGAACCTCTCCCCCAAAATATTGTTCCTTAATCCTTTAAGAACATTCATAATAGTGGAAAACCCAATTCATTGTTGGTTTATTTACTATCATGTGGTATAAGGTAGCTAGAGCCATAGGCAAACACATGATCATCCTGTATAAGCACAAAACCCAAACCATCACTAGAAGAACCATAGAAAACCGAATACCACATATCAGGATAAGTAAAGATTGAAATAGGATCTCATCTTAGAATCCATTAATTTCATTGAAATATGACTGACACATTAAATCCTATATGAATTTTACATCTTTCCTGGTAAGATCACTCAATGTTAACCAAAACTTCCTGAAATACTTGATGAACCGTCCATAGTGCCTAGTAAGACTAACAATACTTTGAGTCTCAAATATGTGATTCATGGTTCCTCCTAGGACAAGAAACACTTCACCTCCTTATGAACAAATGATAATCCAAGAATAGAAATCATGTTCTTCAAGATCATCACTTCTTGGATCCATAAAACACATTACAAAATCATTCCACACATGTGGTGAATCCTCAGGATTTCCATAAACAAACTCAAATAGTGCCCATTCTAGTACTCTGAGATTGAATAAACAAAAATATCATCCATGAGTATTACCAAAAAATTTCCAAGACAATCATAGAATATCTGAATCATTAATGCTATAAAAACCTATATGATCATTATTTAATCCAAATTCCATCACAAGATATTCTTAATGGAAATACCTGATCCTAAAGTTATCATTGGTAAATTAGACTCACAAAATATGAGATGAAGATAACATAACCTATGATTTATCTTCAAATACCTCATTCCCCCATTAACTGGTAAAAACAATTCCTCATAGGTCAAAGGATACTTATTCTTAACTGTTACTCAGTTCAACATCAAATAGTACACAAACACAGAAAAGTGAATAGTAATCCTTCATAGAAATGAGCACTGGGGTTTGCTAAGGTGAAACACTTGGGAAAACAAACCACAAGTCATTAAATCATTTAAATGAATCATGAACTCCTTCATCTTTGTAGACACTATATGATAAGAGGGTATTGAGTTATGCTGCATATTTGGAACTGTATCACTCGTAAACTCTGTCTACCTCTCTAGATGAAGACTAAATAAATAGTTTAGAAAAACAACCGAGAAATTATATAAAACCAAGAGAATATTTCCCAAAAAATAAAGATCATCATTATCAACTACAACAGTATTTAGTGAACTCATGAGATATGTGTTGGAAGGTCCCGCACGACCTAACCTCGAATACCTCTCTCCCTGAAACACCTCTGAGCTTCCATTATCCATAATGAAAGAGAAACATAGATTATAACCCTAAAAAATCAAGATTAGTGACATTACAATGCATCCTAACATTGATATTAAATATATCAAGATCATGAATGAGAAAATCCATGACTAAATCCACATTGGATATCAATAAAAAATTATAAGGAATCCAAAACCCCTTCTCATTTCCCCTTCCAATAGGTGTCACTAATTTCATTAAAATTAATATTATTTCCATTGAAAATTTATGAATATCCAAAAAAGAGGAAGATATAAATGATTTGGTGGAACATGTACCAAAAACATTAGTCAATATTAATGATACATTAAATATGGTACATATCACTATCACTATACGCACTTCTACCTCTTCTAGAAACTTATCCACTATGTAAAGATGATTCAATACTAAGGCATGTGGTTGCTTCCATATAGACTTTGAAGAATCTGATTTCACCACAGTAGTCTGTGGGACTAATGATCATTGACCATAATGAGGAATATGCCAAAACTTATGCAAGAAAACAATATATGTATATATAATACACAAATGTTACATATCATCACAGGTTGAGTAAAAGAATATCGGTTGTTCCCAACCATTCCATATTGATTAAAAGTAAATAGGGAACTACTAGATGTAAATTATGGTGGAAAATAGGCTCACTACCGAAAACCATCCCCACTACTTCTATACTTATCATTCCACTTCCACTTCCTCCTCATCATGCCACTGAAGTTTCCACTGGGTGGAAAAGAAGGAGAAGAATAAAAAACCTTTTTTATATTCTTCCCTCCAATCATTGTCTTACCTATATTCTATAAGTAGTTAGAAACTATCTGCATAAATATTTGTGACCTAATATCTGGTCAAAACCCCTGAAGGTACATCTGATCCTTTAGGAAGTTTTCCTTTGGTACCCTAGAGAAAAATGAACTAGCATTGGGGAATTATTGGCATATGTTAACACTGAAATCATTAATTGATATGAGGAGAGGAACTCCAAGTACTTCCCTATAAATAGTGACTATGGAGAAAATTGTTGAAAGAAGTGGGTCTGGAAACACTTCCGGTCTGAGCCCATGGGTTTATTCACATTTACCATGGAATCCCCATATCACCAACTAGGACCATCAAGTATGAATGCTGAAAACATTACCTCGATATTTGCATGTGTATTTAGGAAGTCAAATATATCATAAATCATGTTCAGCTAGTCTTTTACCTCATGGGGATCAATTATACCCAAGGATGGTGGATTATCATGTAATAACTCTCATGAATGATCCCTTTCTCCTCCATCACATGGATACACCTCAAAAATGAATTTTGGAATTAATGTACATATTAGTCAATAACCCAAATTACTTACATGATAAATTTGATAATATTATGATCTACATGTCGATTCCCTTGAGGATCAACCAAGGAAATCTCTCAACGAACTAGTGGGATACTTCTTGGAGACGTACCATAACAAACCGAAATAAAAGAGATGATCAAACAACTAAATAATCTTTTTTCAAACCAAAAATATTTAAGAAGAAACTGTGAGTAATATGCAGAACTCTAAATATGATACATAAATCCAAATATCCAATGTTAACATGAGTCACATCAAGATAATATATTTCTAAAAAGTCATATAAACCTACCTATAAAGTCTTAAAAATCCTATCTCTAGTCTACCAACATCCTAAAACATAGAACAAAAACCATTGATACCAAGCTATGGTGAACTAAACTTGATTCCCTAACAACCCAATACCCTACCTGACCCCACACAAAACTAAAGGGTGTTCCTGAATCCCACATATTGTTGATTATCACTAGGGAATCATCATCAACCAGAGAGAATGATTTAACCAAACCTAAAATAGAAAAAAAAAGAATGATATATACATGATAGGAATAAAAGATAGAAGAGTAAAACAATAAATAAATAAATTTAATAGAAAAAAAGAAATTATAGAAGAAATAAAACTCCAAGGTATCTAAAACATCTTCAACATAAAATTCCAATAGAAAAGTAAAACTAAAACCAAAATAGATACTCCATGAGATATATTGAGAAAAATCCTACCATCTCACCACCAAGTACCCATAAAAAATAGAAAAAACCTCATCAGATCATTATGGTGTCTTGACCTTTATTAAATTAAATCCATAACAATGTATATGAACTACCAAATGTGTGGGTAGGTTGTGATATAAATAATATTAGTAGGATCACAAAGATGTGTTCCACAACAAGTCTCTTTACAACAATACGAACAATTTTAAACATTAATTGAAATAAGGTATGATAATTAGTTAAAAATATTTATATAAAAATCATGATATATAAATACCCATTTTCTAAATTTACAAATAATATTTTTAAATAAGCTTCAATGAATATCACAAAAATTAAAGTAATCAAATCATGTGTCACATATTATATCAAATCCAAAGAAATAAAAACCAAAATCATAAGTAAATCAAGTCAATGATCACTATAGGTTATGCTATCTAGATCACCCAAACACAAACATATACTATCATGTGAACAAATTTTATAAACACTTTCATTGAATATAGATATTAGATGGAATCCTAGCAAGTGAACCACCCAACCAGTCTAGAAAGTCCCTCGAACAATATTCCTAGGTATTAGAGGAATGCATCATGAGTGTACCCCATACAAATTTCAATGGAAGAGGCCTATTACTAAACATTCCATATAAGTACCCAATGATTCCCATGTGATGCATTTAATGAACCATTTCATCAAAACCATGCCCATTTCATAAATCCATTCCTCAATGCATTGAAATTACATTTTCCTATTAGAAAAACAGGGGGAAACAATCCTTTCTCTAAAAACCCTGTTTTCACCCACACACGAATAAAATAATCAATAATTTCATTTTTTCCCATGAAACAATTATTTAGACCATAAAAACCAAGGTTCATCAAATGTAGGCTTGAGAAGTAACCACATACATCAATCATGGTTTTTATATGCTAGAACAGTATCCACTAACATGGAAGAACAAAAATATAAAAATGGGGGCCCTAGAATCAATACTACCATTTCAGAATCAATTCAATAATATCAATTGCCGATGAAGAAGATTAAACAACACATATATAAAGTAACTCAAATGTTTCACCCCAAACAATAATAACAGTCATCCTATAGTGAAATACCACATATCAGATCTTCAAATAATCAAGAAGGATCAACAAGACATGACCAACTAATCCAAAAACATAGCACAATGGCACTACAACGTCCAAAGAAAAAAAGGAAGTAAAAAAGATCAATTTCCCATAGTGATGCGGTGCAACAAAAAACAAAGATAAACCATCAAATAAAATGAATAATAAGGATAAAATATCTCCAAAAGTAACTAGGAGAGATCATATATTTCAATATAAGTGCATGCACATTGGATGAAAAATAATTCTATATTTTTTGAATAAAAATATATAGGATGCTCACTTTTCAGGAAATAAATAATGGGTTCATGACATGAAATCAACTCAATGATTATACCTAGAAAAATCAATTATATCTGTTAAAAAAATACACTAATTAACCATTTCATGATCTTCACTAGTTTTATGTCTTGTAATTTTTTTTTCTTTTCACCCATTCATGGTGTCATCTCAGAAAATGATTCACAACATGTAAGTAGTTCGTGATGTGAAAAATTCTATAAGGAATATTCTATAGAAACATTTAGCCAAATTCCTCAAGTAAACTAAGAACCAAAATGGAATCCTCTAAATCATTTTTTCAAATTTATACCTAAAAACAATTAATTACAACTACCACTAATCCTAAAATATTATGAGCATTTCCCTTGAAAATGATCTTTATCCTTAGATGGCCCAAAACACACCCAAACAAAGAGTGAAATGAAAAGTGATGTGAGAAATACCTGAAATAAAGCAATGTGATGTTACTTATTTTAAATATTATTTTTACATGGTGGGGTCATTCTCAACTTTATGTACATTTCCCAAGGAATAATGTAAATATATTTTAAAATATTTTCAATGATATAGAGCTCGTTTATGTGTGTCAAACAATAATTATTTTTGTAGAAAAATATTTTTTTAGTAATTTTATTAGATATTGAAATTTCGTCTCAATAACATTGTTATGATAATTTATGACTTATTTTAAGAGTTAACATTTTTAATTACATGGTCCCCATATATTTTATATTTATTTACACTTCTACCCCCATAGTTTACATTTATGGTTGGAGATCATGGTACAGTTTTGTCACTCATCCTCTTCCACATCAGTGAGTGGAACCATCAAGATAAAGTAATGCAATATTTAATCTGTATATAACATATTATAATTTCACCATGAAACGTTGATGGAATGTATTATATTATAATTATTTGTAGACAAATGATGAATTTTATAGAGTATTATTCACATTACATTGAGTATTGTGAAATGCTTTCCCAATACAAAATATCTCAGAATGGATATCCCCCCATCATAATTCCAATTATCTGATCAAGAATATTATTCAAATTAGTATCAAAGAAACACTATAATTTACCTTACATTACATCTGATTTAAATTCAACAGTTTGTATTTTTATCAAAATTTATTACATTTTTATGTCATGTTTCCAATTAATCTGAATGTTATTTCATCTAAAATCTAAAAAACATGATTAAATTATTCATATTACTGATCCTTATAAATATGAATTTATTAGGTAATATGTGGTTCATCCAGATTTAATGGATCTTATATATCCTCTCCATCTAATACAATAGAGTGTCTATGAAGAGGAACCACAACTATATCCCGATCCAAATTCTCTGACTGAGGTACTTGGGAATGATGATGTACCTATTGTTCCTAGTGATGATAATTCACCTCCACTATAACTACAATCTATATTATAATTAAAAAAACATGTACAAGGGTAAAGTTAATGATATCAAGAGTGACACTTGAGAGAGGCTCCTAAAGATATTGTTGTACTACAGAGAAGGAATCCTACACAAAAAATGGATAATCTCGTTTATTTGGGAGAGGTTTATATTTCATATATGTTTACTCATACAAATGATATATGGGAATATTAGATACATCTAGTATAAGACATCTGTAAACATCAATAATGACTATATTTCATATGATATCAAAGTTTCTCCATGACCCGATTGACGCTTACATCGGTAGTGAATTCTTTGATACAAACTTTTTCTTCTCCATGTGCTCTTTTCATTCCTCTAAAATCACTTCCATAAAGCCCCACATATATTATGGGTAATTACCCTACATAGAGGCATAATGATGCACTTTCAGCACCACATATTTATATTTAAACATCAATAGAGTTACACACAATAATATCATCACCATAGCCATTTGTTCCCTTATTTGAGGTTGGCAGACAATAAAAAGGGGAACCCATGCCTATAGTTATGACAACATAAATGGAAAACATGTTGGTAAGGGAGTGGAAGTGAGGTTTATATGTCGAGTTGTGCAACTGAGGGGTGTTAACATTGATTTATTTGGGTTCTACAGAATTTAAATACATATAAACCTATTTTGAGAGAAAATATAATTCTATTTTCAAATCGATATTTATATATAAATCTACATTTGTAGCACTTCCATTTTTCTTCTTTTTTCTCGATAAAAACAATTTTTATTGAAGCACAACCCATAATGGTTTAATAAATCTCTCTATAATGAAATTTAATGTAGTTAACCATTATTAAATAATACAATATTTTTTTAAAAACCAACTCATTGTAAGAAATATTTAATTGACACTAACGAAAACAAATTGCATTAAATTTAATAAAAACATATTGTATTATCCTTAACTTTAGTTTATACTTACTTAACTTAGTTTCACTCTTACTTAACATCTATTTTCACTTACGTAACATTATATTATCCTTAATTAAAATTTATTTAAACTTAATTAACATTAATTTACCATTTTATAACATTTTTTCATCATTAATTAACATTAATTTACTATTACTTAACATATACATGTGTCTATTTACAACTATGTAACATTGTTTTACCTTTATATAACTTCTATTTAACCTTGAATTACTCTATTTTACCCTTACATAACTTTATTTTACCCTTAAATAACATTTTTTAACCCTGAGATTACATGAGTTTAGCCATACATAGCTTTTCTTACCCTTAACGTTTTTACACTTTCTAATCTTTTTTTACCCTTTGTTAAATTTTTTTTACCCCCCCATAACATTTTTTACCCATACATAAATTTATTATACCCTTTATTAAAGTTTTCTTTACCATAAAATAGCATTATTTTACCCTTACATAAGTTTATCTTACTATTACATAACCTTTTTTACCCATATATAAAAAAATCCTTTCATTGTTTTTTATTACCATACATAACTTTATTTTACCCTCACATAAGTTTGTTTTACACTTACATAACTTTGTTTTACACTTACTTTAATTTATTTTACACTTCAATAAAATAGTTTCACTCTTAATTAACTACTATATACCCTTACTTTACTTTTTCATACCCATACATAGCCTTGATTTACCCATAATTAACTTCAGTTTACCATTAGTAAACTTTGTTTTACCCTTAGGTAATTTCAGTCTTCACTTACACATCATTTTTTCCATTACATAACTTAGTTTTACAATTACATAACTTTAGATTTCCCATATATGATGTTTTATTCTTACATACCATTAATTTACACTTGCATAACTTTGTTTCCTTAGATAACTTCTATCTACCCTTAACTTTTTTATACCTTTACTTGTATTTTTTATCTTTACCTAACTTCAGATTACCCTCAAATTTTGTTAACACTTACTTAAACATAGTTCACCCTTACAAAACAATGTCTCAGTATTATATAAGTTTATTTTTCCCATTCATAACTTTTAATTACCCTTACATAACTTTATTTTAACTGTACATAGTTTTTTCCCTTAAATAATATTTTTCCCCTTACTTATCCTTTATTTACCGATATATAATTTTGTCTTACATCACTTAAATTTTTTTACCCTTACATAACTTGAGTTTACCATTGATTATGTTTTCATTACACTTAAATTAATTTTATTACCCTTGATTTACTTTATTTTACTTTTGCATTACTTTTTTATACCCATACATAAAATTATTTTTACCTTTCATAACTTTTTTGGAACTTACATAACATTAGTTTATCCTCAAATAACTTTGTTTTACAGTTATGTGACGTTTTTTTACCCTTATGTAACTGTAGTTTTCCTTTACATAACATTTTCAACCTTTATTAAACTATGTTTACCCTTACAAACCCTAACATAACCCATACTAGTTTCTGTTCACCCATACAGACCTTTTTTTCTCTTACTTAACTTTACTTCACCCTTAACATTATCATACAGACATGAAAAAAATTACCCTTATATAAAATTTCTTTATAAATATTTAAAAAAATATATTATTAGATAATAAATTAATTTTATTTATTTATTTATAATTATTTATATATATAATTATGTATATTTATAATTATATTTATAAATAAATATTTATAATTATTTAAATATATTTGTAATTATATATATCTATATTCATTTTTTATTGGGGTAAACCACATTGATTGTGGTTTCCCAAAATATTGCATGTTTTCTAGGCAGCAAGGATTCTAATACCAACATGTTCTTGATTTTCCCTAGTTATATTGGGGTTTTCATGTTTCATTGTCCTACAAAACATGTGAGATACTTTAGGAACCCCCACTCGATAGTGGGGGTAGTTCATCTAATAGTAAGTTGTGGATAGAGATGGTGATATGACAATAGGGTTCCCTCATACCGAAGACTTCATTGACACTAAATGTTTGGGGTGTTCTACCAGATGGAATCCCAACATGAAGGATGGAAGACCAGGTTGGATGGGGGGCTTCCTCCAGAGAGATCATCCCGACATGGTTGACAGAAGACTAGGTACCGACTTTCTGTTAGTTTATATGTGAGTGATAGGAGATAGCGATACCTGAAAATAATTGGAAAGGTAGTGGAAGAGAGTACACAGGGACACGAGATGTGTGAAATATTTTTATTTGAATGCAGAGGTAGGAGATAGGTTGTGTGTTATCTAGTGGTTAGGATAAGAGAACCCCCTCTCCAAGGTGGGGGTGTTGGTAAGGCGGTCGCCTATGGGACACCCACGACATCCGGTGAGATGCTGGAGGGTGTGGGTTTGAAATTATTGGAAGAACCCATCCATCAATGATATATATGTGAGGCATAATAATCGGTGGAAATGGTTTCTGGTTATGATATCATAGGAAGTGACAGTTACCACTTATTTGGGTTATGATGATGAAGGGCGTGGCCTTCTGGACATGGTGTTCTGTGCCCTATAGACCAAGACCATATAAGGTAATACAGGCGTAAGGATACATAATAATCTAAGGAACCTCAAAAACACCCTCTAGTTGTAGATTATTAAGTAACTTCCTTACTCATAGGATATAGAAACTGTCATGAAGGATATTAACCAGATGAAACCCATCCTTAAAGAAGAATGTAATGACATGTTGTTTGAATAACTCACTAGAAAAAAGGATACACTGGGATAAATGATCTAGAGATAAGAATGTGTGTCTCATGAGAAATTGTGAATTGGGATGATCAGTAAAGGAGAAAAGAATATAGAATATTTCCAATTCTATATCTGAGATAAATAGTGCCTCATAAGACCCAACATATTTCTATAGGATGGTTCTTACTCTAAAGATTGGGACATCATTGGTGGTATGCATATTTCCCATTTTAAAGTGATCTATATAGGGCTTATCCAACTTATTCATGAAGGGTATCTGAGATAGAACAATATGTTTTCGCAAGTGGTTCTAAAAAATGTCTCAAATTAAGAAAATTACCACTTGGAAGGAGTGCCTAATGAAGAAGAAATTCAGGAGGATACGATGGGACTTAATCTTGATAGTTCTCTAGGACCTGATTGTTTCTTGAGGTCTTTCTAGAGTTAATCATGGAATGTGGTATGGAGAGATTTGGTTATGGCGATTCAAGTTTTCTTATGAGGAAGAATTATTCATCATGTCACATGCTCCAATACATTAGTGAAGATACCCAAAATTATGTACCATTCCTCCCTCCATCAATATAGGCTGATGATCATGTTTAATTTTCTATATAATGTACTTGTGAGCATCTTCAATAGAAGTTTATCCTTACGTCATCCCCACTGGATCTCTGAGGAGTAGCGCATATTCATTAAAGGAAATCAAATATAATGGGCCCTAGGTATAGCCTAAGAGGTATTTAGTGATATTAACCTCAATGAACATAAATAAAGATTTGGATATCAAAATATATATGGGTATAGCCTATGATATAATTAAGTGGAGATTTATCATCAAGGTGTTAACAAGTATGGGCTTCACTTCCAAGGAATCAAATTTATTTTTTAGGTTCATTAGTTCCTCAAGGATGGTAGTTTTATATAGGGGAGGAATCAGGAATTCTTCAAGCTAACTTGTGGGATGAGACAGTGAGATCACATTTCCTTGAAAATTTTCTTCCATTCCCAAGATGTTCTCAGTTGCCTCATCAACTCTATAATTATAGAGTTGATATTATTCCTTACTAAAGAAGGTTGAGACCTCAATTTATCTCCCATATTATGTTTGCAGACAACATAGCTATTTTTTAAAAGTAAGAAAAATATCAGTTTGAGGCATCAATATTAGTCTTGAATAGTATTTTCATTGGATCAGGCTGATAATAAACTCAAAAAAGGTAAGTCTTGACATCTCAAATAGATGCACAGATCAGCTGGTTACTTCCTTGTGTAACAGTCTTTTCATGAATATAGGATTATTTATAATGGATTATTTGGGTTCCACTGTATCTTTATAATGTCTGTGTATACATAACTTTTATCACATTCTAAGTAGGATCACAGTTTGTGACATGAATTAGAAAAACCACAAATTATCCATCAGTGTTTGGATTGTGCTGGTTAATTATATTCTCTCATCCATACCAATACAGGAACTTGAAGTTATTAACTTTCAAAAAATTATATTATCAAATATTTGTAGGATCCTGGATGTATTTATTTGGGTTTCTCACTCAGACTGAAAAATCGACTGGGTCTCCAGGTATAGAATGGCATGGATAGTCTATGGAGGAGGTATCAATGTGATAAATCACTCTGACACTCTCCATTGTATGAACACAACAATGACGTTAAAAGTATTAGTGGATCAAACACATGAGGGAAAGGTCTTGGATACTAAATGAAGAGGGGTGTAGGGGTGTTGGTAGGTAATTATTCTCTTATTTGGACCATAATTGTCCCCATATCTCAACTTTATAACCACTTACCTGATGGATTATGGGGAAAGATGATATTATATTTTTCCACAACAAGTTGGCTGGATTACAGATCGGTTTCCTTGGTGTCCAACTCCAAGAATTACTTTTATGGAGGAAATCATATACCCTTTGTTCATCAATTTTTTCTTGGATCATTACCATCAATAATATTTAGATATTACTTACACAAACACATAACCAGATAAGTGTATCTTTTTGGCCTGTAATTATGGGGCTTTTCCCTAAGGCACTTCTGAAGAGAGACAATCATCTGACACCAAATTGATTGTAGGATCAAGACACTATTGTGTAATATTATTCTTACTCTGTTTAATTTCAATATATAAAGAATAAGGAACCATGTGGTACCAACTAATGACAATATCAAAAACAAATTGGAATCAGCCTAGCTTCTAGGTGTCCATTTTTTTGGAATATTAAGATGAGATTTCAAACCATATATTTTTTAAATGTGATTAGTAACATGTAATATAGAGTTCTTTTGTTGATTTTACTTCTTTATCTTATATGGAGTTCCTAAGTGTCCCTTATATGGATAGATGGTTTCATGGTGTAGGTGTTGCAGGCCCAGAAAGGATGGCATGGGAAATTTTGATGATCACCATCTGTTGGTGTATTGGGAAAGCAAGAAACAGGGCTCGACATTAAGAGTGTTTCGTAACGAGGAAGTCCCTTATCATCAGGACAAGGAACCTTCTAATAAACATAGTAATACATTTTTGAGAATGATCATGGTGCTCCCACATTGAGACCACTTTAGGTGAGAACCCCTCATGACCACTTCATCTACAATAATTCCCAGGGGTCCTAGGTTGGATTGTTTCCCGCCCATTAGGGCCTCAAACTTAACACTGATGGTTCTTGAATTCTGGGTGACACGTAGGGAGTTGGTTGTAAAGAACCGAAGCCTAACTTACATGGACATTACATTACATTTGCAGAATACTTAGTACATAACAAAAACACACACTAAAGGATCGTAACAGTTTAGTGTCTTTGGAAACTCGGAACGTAATCTTCTAATCGTGGTGAAAGATCTTCAATATCTCCCATAAAGATCATTCTTTTTTTTACCTAAAACCTTTCTTTATATCCTGGGGAAAAGAAACATAAAAGGTTGAGCTAAAATGCTCAGTAAGGGTAAACAAAAGAAATATAAATCACATCATATACATAAGCACATAACTTTTGGAAATCTTAACCTGCAAAAGAGCTCATAATATCATAACATGGGATAAATCATAGAAGTGAAATGTAATCCCAATAATCTTAACTTAAAACATGAAACTTTGTGGCATACAAACATAATCATAGAGAATCATTTCTTGTTAGTCAAGACTTATTGCCAAGACTATCTTAGTGGACAAAGTCCCTTTCTGAACCGAGTCACCCTCGTTTTAGTCCTGTTTCACTGAACCAGTATAACCTACCATTTAAGCCAAGTCTATCTCATGAGATATAAAATCTTTACCCAATGCATTGGAGGGAGATATAGGTCCCACCCATCTTATAATGAATCCTTTCTTATGTGTGCCACATAATCATAAATCATACATTATCGCATAACACATGTAACAAAAATGGGATTCTTGAAACATCATGACATCATAAAACAATTCATATACGATAATGTAATTCATAAAAATAATTCCATCACAACATAATCAAATAAATGTAATAATAGGGATAAAAACATAACCCTTTTTTATCATAGATGGAAAATAATTTTGATAAAACACTTGAACTCCATTCTTGAAAAAAACATTTTTCCTTTCATAACATGTCATACGACTTTAAAATAAAAGAAGTTGATTAAAAGTAAACTTGAAAACTTGTAAAGGAAGCTTCTTGGAAATAATGTTTTAAAAATCCACTCATTCCGTATAAGTTAAAAAAAACATTCTTTGTACTTTTGTCAGAAAAGTCAAAAAGTACCTCGTACGAAAAACGACAAAAGATTCCTTTCTTATCTTTTACTAAAATTCACCTAAGGGTAAAATTGGATTTAAAAAATTGTAGGTGGATGGAAATAATATTACATATTGAGGAAACATGGATGTGGATGATAAAATACACCCCAGTAAATGCCAAAGTAAAAACAATCTCGGATAAAAATGAGATTGTGATATTTCCCTTACCTTAGGTCCGATTTGCTTTGTACGTGTCCGAAGATCCTGTATAATGGTTTAAATAATGTTATTGACTTATTCCAGAATCATACATATTGATGTGATATCATATATGGTCATATTCTTAGCTTCTTGTTAGTAATATTTCATTGTTACTTGTTACTCGGGACTTTATTGCCTTTTGTTCTTATGCGTGTTTGCCGAATACATTCTTATTCTTATTTTAAGGTTACAGATACCTTATATCCAGAATGGTATTAGTGTAACATATATCATATTTATTCATTCAATTCATTTATATAAATACTATGTAATGATGATCATGTAGAACGAGTCGCATCACATCGTGGAGACGGTATTCCGTACGTACGCCCGAGTGATGAGATCGTTCCTATGATCGTGGAACTGTATTGGAGTATATATATATTATTTCAGTATCAATATTACTTTATAATAATCATAAATAGTTACTCATTACACCATTATACCCATCCTTGTAAAGTGATGGTGGAAAAATAGATTACACCACGGCGTGGAGACGGTATTCCGTACGTACGCACACGCGGTGATTTCATTTTTCCGTAGGATGGATAGAAGGTAAATTAGGGTTGTTTCATATTTATAATAACATATCAGTATGTATTTAATACTGATGTTATTACTTTATCATGAAACAACTAATGAAGAAGAAGTTGAAGAAGAAAGAAATTGAAAAGATCGGTAATGGATATTACCTCTTCTTTGGAACGCCTCTTTGAATCCTCCACTTAGGGAACTAAGATTGGTCTTTGAAGAAGACCAGGACCTCTAGGATTATTATAGGGAAGTGTAGAGGAGAAAATGGCAGGGTTTGGCCGAGCTTTAGTGCTCAATTTGGTGTGAGGAGGAGAGGGAGGAGGTGCCCTTTTATAAGGGAGGAGAGGGGCACCTTAGGAATATCTCAAAATATTATTTATATTAAAGTCAAAATCGGTTTATAATTTTTCCAAAGGGTCTTATTTCAAAGCTAAAGTGGGGATGGGTCTAAATCCTATCAACCAATAGGATTTGGACAAGTTTAGGGTATTATTTTAACCTTATCAATTAGATTTAACTCTAAGCTAAATAATTTAACGTTTACCGTGTCTTTTTGTTTTCTTTCACTATATGGTTAATACACTTACTATAACATGCCAAACGAACCCCAAATTGTTTATTATTAATATATATATCCGTATCTAAGTCATTTGGCCGAACTTTAGATTTTTAGGAATAAAATAACAATTATTAATATAATATTTGTTTTAAAAACTATTTTGTGTCAATTTTGATACTATTTGATATATGATTTTTGTGAAAGTCATAACAGAATTATATGTTCGAACCAAGTTGATTAAATCAACATTAATATATCATAGTAACCTATAAAATTAGTGGAATTCATAAAAAGTCTTAAATTACATTTATTTTGGTATTTATAATATCAATTATGTCAATATTTCATTAATAAGATAATTACTGCATCATCCTTGTGTCATAAATAAAGTAACTTATTTGATGTCTAAAAATTACAAATAAAATACCATTATGTATGAAATCGTTTTAGCTTTCTAATGAATATTTACAATCGAATTTATCTCATGTATAACCCTATATTAAAAATGTTTTAGTAAATAAACTTTGATTTTAACTCTTTTAACTCTTCTTTGAATTAAATAATAATAAATGTCCTAATCTAATCCAAGTGGGCCTAAATGATAATATTTTACACTTAAGGTTGTTTTTGGTCGAGATACACTTGTCCAATAGGATTAGTACATGTGTTAGGGTAATATTAATATTATTTTTACCCTTAATTACCCTATTTACTTTTAACCGTGGTAAATAAAAGTAAAAAGTTACTATTCACCAAAAATTATTTTCATCTCATTGAACCAAATTTTACTTACTGACATCAACCGTGTCTCTCGGATTTTTGAAATTCCATTCACAGAAGCGGTAAAATTAAGTTTTATGAAAAGTTCAATTATTTTTAACTACCACTTAGTAGTTTCACTATTCATCAAAAATTGATGTTTTTCAAAACAATGCAAAAATTTCATCCTAAGCTATATTTCATATTCCGAATTCAAAAATTAATTTTACCAAATTCATAACATATAAGTTGCATTAATTAATTTTATAATTAAATCCCGTTGTTAAAACAAATAGCGTGTTTTTATGAAACATTATCTATCAAAAGATTGACACTTGTTTATGTCTGGTTTAAATGTGAAATTACATCCAATGACCAACATTGTATTAAATTGTAAAAATATATTCTAAATATACTTTAAAACCACTCAAATTAATAATTTATCACTATTAATTATTTTGATTAAAAAAGTTGTTTTTAATTATAATTTAGTAATTTTCACTATTCATCAGAATATGAAAGTTATCCGAAAAGTACCAAAATTTCTCCTTAGGCTAAATTCGATACTCCGAATCCAAAAATGAAGTCCATTTTGAGAGCTAAAATTTCTATAATTTTAAAAAGTGGTTATTACTATTCATAACGGCTAGTTTTAATAATATTTTAATAGCATATTGTTGTTTTGTAAAACTAAGTATTGCGTACTACACACGCTATCGAGGAAGGTTGAGATTGAGTGTAATGCAAGGAAAGTCAAGGATGCGTGTTGTGCAAGCTCCTTTTGGTGTAGCGTACAACACAAGACATTCGTGAAATAAAGAATATTTTTCAAAAAATCTCGGGCTGTTACATTCTACCCCCCTTAAAATGAATTTCGCCCTCGAAATTAGTCGGGGTTATAAATAGTTTACTATTCGAAAGTTCTTTAATAGAAACCCACATCGTAAAAAGGAATACCAAAACTTGGTTTTAAAAACTAAAGTATGAAATGTAATGATTACCCAAATAAACTAATCACTGGGTTTCCACATAGGTGAAAATATGGATATGGAAGAAAAAATCTAACCATCATGTTCTGATGGAGAGTGGTAGAGAACATGGCTATGGAAAATCCAGTAAATCACAAATCCATAAATTTGTGATGATCTAAGGTACCATCTGATTCATCAGGTATAAGATCACTAGGACAACATTTTTGGTTTTCAAGACCATTTCCCTAAAGTTGAAAATTTGAATTAGAATAAATACTTTCTTTATTTTGGTAAAATCTCACTGTTGTTCATGCCTTGAACAATTTCCACTTCATCTCTTAAATAAATGAAGTTGAATTTGTTATTTGTGAAGTGTTAGCAGATCATGTGATAGAATGACGGGTCATTCCATCTGTCTCAAACAAAAGGTTAGCAAAAATTATATACATAAGTCGATCTATAGTGAGATTAATCACATATGGTTCCTAAAATGGACTTATATTTCATATATCATACTGCTTAATATAATAAAACTAGTTTCTACTAAACAGGGACTTCCTGTAGGCCAGTGGTAGGCGATAAAGGCCAGTCGCACTTCGGTTGTGGGTTCGATTCCCACAGCCTTGTCCGAAGCGATGGGCTGTCACCCGTCCTGCAGGTTTTCCTTTTTCTAAAACTACATTACTATAACATCCCATCAATAATATCGAAAAAAAACTTCTATCCTTAAACAATACTCACTTATGTCCAACATAATCCATTGCAATCTTTAGGCTTATCCATAATACTGCAGTCCACTCTCATAACATAGTGAAAGCGATTACCAGAGATTTAATACCATCGTTGATCCCCATATATCATAAGATATGTTTTGTTGGTCACATTCCAAACATTCAAAGTCCTTAATCATGTATTCTCTTGAATACCTTAGTGAAAACATGAATGCAGTTTAAAGTTAACACTTTCCACATACCAAAATCCTCAAAATTCTATATACTCAAACCATGATATCACTTAGTCCTTATATCAATCATGAGCTCATGAATACTATTAAACATTTCATTTTCTCGTTTTCCCTTCATTATGCGCATATCATCTTATTTCTAAAAAATATCTCAATCACTTTGAATACCACATCAATAAATATTGCAATAATCAAAGATACAACATTATTTTGGAATCCCATTACATAAACACTTAATCATTCCACCACATCGTTGTCATATTCAAAATTACCAATAGTGATCGCATGTGACTTCCCTTTGTCCTTTGCCTTCAGTGGTTGCTCATGTTGATCATCACTAACCCTTGGATTAGGGCATTTATTAGCATAATGCCCCATTTCCTTGCACTTGAAGCATTGAAGTGTTGGTGGTGCGTTCTCTGCAGTGTTTGCTTTATTCACATCATTAGAAACCCTTTTTCCATTACTTTGACACTCAGCTGCTCGATGACCTTCTTTTCCACACTTAAAACATTTTCTAGTCCCTTTAAGACAATCTCCACCATGCTTCTTTCCACACTTTGTGCATAAGGAAACATTCATCTTCTTTTCACCATTATTCTGAGATTTATCCTTGAACTCCATCTTTCATTTCTTTTCAAAACCATGAGATGGATATGTAACACCAACTTCCATTTCTACCTTGATAGCACAACGCACAATTTCTTCAAAGCTACTGAAGTCTCTTATAGCTAATTCCCTTCGAAGACTTGGTTTTAAGCCACTGAAAAATCGATCAGCTTTACTTTCAGGTTGGATGATAATGCCAGATGCATACCTTGCAAGTCTTGTAAAATTCGCTTCGTATATACCAACGGATTCATCATCCTTTTGCTTTAGTTCAAGAAACACCTCCATCTTTGTTCAAAGAATACGAGGGAAGTACTTATTGAAAAATAAGTTCTTGAACTCGTCCCATTCCATGGACTCAATTTCATCTCTTTGCCTTGTATTCTTAATAAGATTCCACCATTGATCAGCTTCACCTTCCAAACGATATACTACTAAGATGACTTTATCATGTTCAGAACATTGAAGAACTGAAAATATATTTTCAGTGGTACTGATCCATTGTTCAGCAACAAGTGGATCAGAAGACCCACTGAAAGAAGTTGGACGTTGCCTCATGAAGGACTCAATAGAATATTGTTCCCTTATCTGCTCATTTGGAAGTCCAGAATGATTCATAGCTTGTGTAAGTATAGCAATAAGATTTTGCACTCCATCTCCCATAACATTTGTTTGTTCAGGAGGACAATCATTGCATTGTCCATTGCATTGATCAACACGGTTCCTTCGGGTTCCAGCCATCGTCTAAAACCCAAAAAGAATAGTGTGAGAGGCAAAAATCATGCTAGGGAAAACAACATAATAAAGGGGGAGTACCTTTAACATCTTAGGTTTAATTCTATGATCGTTAGTGTAGTTCTAGTACTATAACCTATACGTATACTTAGCCTTAGGGACATCCCTAGACATACCGTAGAAATATCTCTAGGGATCTCACTAACGTTTTCGCATCCTAGTTTCCAAAGGTTGACTAAACCTTTCCTCTGATACCAACTGTAGAGACCCGAAGCTTGACTTAAATGGACATTACATTACATTTGCGGAATACTTAGTACATAACAAAAACACACACTAAAGGATCGTAATAGTTCAGTGTCTTTGGAAACTCGGAACGTAATATTCTAATCGTGGTGAAAGATCTTCAATATCTCCCATAAAGATCCTCTCTTTTTTTTACCTAAAACCTTTCTTTATATCCTGGGGAAAAGAAAACATAAAAGGGTGAGCTCAAATGCTCAGTAAGGGTAAACAAAAGAAATATACATCACATCATATACATAAGCACATAACTTTTGGAAATCTTAACCTGCAAAAGAGCTCATAATATCATAACATGGGATAAATCATAGAAGTGAAATGTAATCCCTATAATCATAACTTCAAACATGAAAATTTGTGGCATACACACATAATCATAGAGGATCATTTCTTGTTAGTCAACACTTATTGTCAAGACTATCTTAGTGGACAAAGTCCCTTTCTGAACCGAGTCACCCTCGTTTCAGTCCTGTTTCACTGAACCGATATAACCTACCATTTCAGCCATGTCTATCTCATGAGATATAAAATCTTTACCCAATGCATTGGAGGGAGATATAGGTCCCACCCATCTTATAATGAATCCTTTCTTATGTGTTCCACATAATCATAAATCATACATCATCGCATAACACATGTAACAAAAATGGGATTCTTGAAACATCATGACATCATAAAACAATTCATATATGATAAAGTAATTCATAAAAATAATTCCATCACAACATAATCAAATCAATGTAATAATAGGGATAAATACAGAACCCTTTATTATCTTAGATGGAAAATAATTTTGATTAAACACTTCAACTCCATTCTTGAAAAAAAACATTTTTCCTTTCATAACATGCCATACGACTTTAAAATAAAAGAAGTTGATTAAAAGTAAACTTGAAAACTTGTAAAGGAAGCTTCTTGGAAATAATGTTTTAAAAATCCACTCATTCCGTATAAGTTAAAAAAAACATTCTTTGTACTTTTGTCGGAAAAGTCAAAAAGTACCTCGTACGAAAAACGACAAAAGATTCCTTTCTTATCTTTTACTAAAATTCACCGAAGGGTAAAATTGGATTTAAAAAATTGTAGGTGGATGGAAATAATATTACATATTGAGGAAACATGGATTTAGATGATAAAATACACCCCAGTAAATGCCAAAGTAAAAACAATCTCGGATAAAAATGAGATTGTGATATTTCCGTTACCTTAGGTCCGATTTGCTTTGTACGTGTCCGAAGCTCCTGTATAATGGTTTAAATAATGTTATTGACTTATTACATAATCATACATATTGATATGATATCATATATGGTCATATTCTTAGCTTCTTGTTAGTAATATTTCATTGTTACCTGTTACTCGGGTCTTTATTGCCTTTTGTTCTTATGCGTGTTTTGCCGAATACATTCTTATTCTTATTTTAAGGTTACAGATACCTTATATCCAGAATGGTATTAGTGTAACATATATCATATTTATTCATTCAATTCATTTATATAAATACTATTTAATGATGATCATGTAGAACGAGTCGCATCACATCGTGGAGACGGTATTCCGTACGTACGCATGAGTGATGATATCGTTCCTATGATCGTGGAACTGTATTGGAGTATATATATATTATTTCAGTATCAATATTACTTTATAATAATCATAAATAGTTACTCATTACACCATTATACCCATCCTTGTAAAGTGATGGTGGAAAAATAGATTACACCACGGCGTGGAGACGGTATTCCGTACGTACGCACGCGCGGTGATTTCATTTTTCCGTAGGATGGATAGAAGGTGAATTAGGGTTGTTTCATATTTATAATAACATATCAGTATGTAAGTAATACTGATGTTATTACTTTATCATGAAACAACTAATGAAGAAGAAGTTGAAGAAGAAAGAAATTGAAAAGATCGGTAATGGATATTACCTCTTCTTTGGAATGCCTCTTTGAATCCTCCACTTAGGGAACTAAGATTGGTCTTTGAAGAATACCAGGACCTCTAGGATTATTCTAGGGAAGTGGAGAGGAGAAAATGGCAGGGGTTGGCCGAGCTTGAGTGCTCAATTTGGTGTGAGGAGGAGAGGGAGGATGTGCCCTTTTATAAGGGAGGAGAGGGGCACCTTAGGAATATCTCAAAATATTATTTTATATTAAAGTCAAAATCGGTTTATAATGGTTCCAAAGGGTCTTATTTCGAAGCTAAAGTGGGTATGGGTCGAAATCCTATCAACCAATAGGATTTGGACAAGTTTAGGGTATTATTTTAACCTTATCAATTAGATTTAACTCTAAGCTAAATAATTTAACTTTTACCGTGTTTTTTTTGTTTTCTTTCACTATATGGTTAATACACTTACTATAACATGCCAAACGAACCCCAAATTGTTTATTATTAATATATATATCTTTATCTAAGTCATTTGGACGAACCTTAGATTTTTAGGAATAAAATAACAATTATTAATATAATATATGATTTAAAAACTATTTTGTGTCAATTTTGATACTATTTGATATATGATTTTTGGGAAAGTCATAACAGAATTATTTGTTCGATCCAAGTTGATTAAATCAACACTAATATATCATAGTAACCTAGAAAATTAGTGGAATTCATAAAAAGTCTTAAAATACATTTATTTTGGTATTTATAATATCAATTATGTCAATATTTCATTAATAAGATAATTACTGTATCATCCTTGTGTCATAAATAAAGTAACTTATTTGATGTCTAAAAATTAAAAATAAATTACCATTATGTAGGAAATATTTTTAGCTTTTTAATGAATATTTACAATCGAATTTATCTTATGTATAACCCTATATTAAAAATGTTTTAGTAAATAAACTTTGATTTTAACTCTTTTAACTCTTCTTTGAATTAAATAATAATAAATGTCCTAATCTAATCCAAGTGGGCCTAAATGATAATATTTTACACTTAAGGTTGTTTTTGGTCGAGATAAACTTGTCCAATAGGATTAGGACATGTGTTAGGGTAATATTAATATTATTTTTTCCCTTAATTACCCAATTTACTTTTAACCGTGGTAAATAAAAGTAAAAAGTTACTATTCACCAAAAATTATTTTCATCTCATTGAACCACATTTTACTTACTGAAATCAACCGTGTCTCTCGGATTTTTGAAATTCCATTCACAGAAGCGGTAAAATTAAGTTTTATGAAAGGTTCTGTTATTTTTAACTACCACTTAGTAGTTTCACTATTCATCAAAAATTGATGTTTTTCAGAACAATGCCAAAATTTCATCCTAAGCTATATTTCATATTCCGAATTCAAAAATTAAGTCTATTTTAACAAATTCATAACATATAAGTTGCATTAATTAATTTTACAATTAAATCCCGCTGTTAAAACAAATAGCGTGTTTTTATGAAACATTATCTATCAAAAGATTGACACTTGTTTATGTCTGGTTTAAATGTGAAATTACATCCAATGACCAACATTGTATTAAATTGTAAAAATATATTCTAAATATACTTTAAAACCACTCAAATTAATAATTTATCACTATAAATTATTTTGATTAAAAAAGTTGTTTTTAATTATAATTTAGTAATTTTCACTATTCATCAGAATATGAAAGTTATCCGAAAAGTACCAAAATTTCTCCTTAGGCTAAATTCGATACTCCAAATCCAAAAATGAAGTCCATTTTGAGAGCTAAAATTTCTAAAATTTTAAAAAGTGGTTATTACTATTCATAACGGCTAGTTTTAATAATATTTTAATAGCATATTGTTGTTTCGTGAAACTAAGTATTGCGTACTACACACGCTATCGAGGAAGGTTGCGATTGTGTGTAATGCAAGGCAAGTCAAGGATGCATGTTGTGCAAGCTCCTTTTGGTGTAGCGTACAACACAAGACATTAGTGAAATAAAGAATATTTTTCATAAAATCTCGGGTTGTTACATTGGTGTCATTCAAGAACCCAATGGATCTATTTTTATGGATGTTATAGTACATTTTAGATGTGGTTACTCACTCTAGTCCAAATACAAGGCTATGCTCACTAGAGTATGCTTATGTTGTCCAAGGAATATTGAACTAGCAGAAGTGGAAACATAATCAGTCATTCTACACAATTATCTGTATATAATAGGTACTATTACATTGTTGATTTATTATGGAAAAAGAAGCTTTAGAAGTCTTGTCAATGGAAATATTAATTTACTTCACACATGGCATGAGGGGAACAAAGTTTTGGACCACCTTGCATCCATGGAAAACCAAGGATGTATTGTCACATATTTCCATTGGACAAACATCATAAGGCATGAGGGGGAGAACCTAATAAGAGGGGATTCCCTTTGACTCATATTTTAGGCCTTCCTAGTCCCATGATTTGTAGTTATTTATCTTATTTCTATTCTCATGACCATTTTTAATAAATAAATAAATTTGACAATGATGAAATATTTATAAATATATGTATTCATAAAAAATATATACATTTATATCATTAAAATTACAATTATTTAAATATATTTATATTTATATAAATGTGTCATCATAAATATATTTATATATAAATATATCTTGGTATAATAGTAATTTTAAATATATTTTATGTATAATTATATTTATTTATCTATATTAAAAATTTTATAAATATATTTATGAATATTAATCTATACTAGAAAGGTCCAGGAGTCAGGGAACATGCTTTTATAAACATATATAGAAAAATAAAAGACAAACCATGATAATGGGAGATGATAGTGAAAACAAAGGAAAATCCCTCATCTAGATAATAAAATTACAAATGGGTAGAACCACGGTCATCCCAATAATTCTTATTAGGGATAACATCAGCATATTCCCATTATAACTATGAATTATTCAAACAAAAAATCACAGATTAATTTTCCTTAATCTTAATCTACTCCAAAGTGATATCATTTGCTGAAGTCCTTGTAGACTAGCCATGCCAATCCTAGTCATCTCTTACATTCACCCGTCCATGGTTTTTTGGGTGCTGACCTCATTTCCATATTTTTGTTTGCTGCTAATCAACCTCTTGTTCAGTGAGAGGCTTCTCCATAGAGACATTAATGACTCTTGAAGCATGAGTTACCACAGCGTGAACCCTAATATCTTCCTAAATCAGATACATTTTATCCATGACAGGTGATTTATTTTTATAATTCCATTGTCTTCTTACTATATCATTGGATTTTGGTGCACCTTGATCCAAAATTCCCTCCCCTACATTTTTCTCCCCATCAACAATATCTGACCAAAAATTTTTTTAACCAGATTAATACATGTTTTCATGTGATTATCCCCTTCCTTTACTCACCTAGTTCCACCTAGTAGATATCTAGAGGTCCCACTAGCTGGATTTCTATCCTCTACACTTCCATTTCAAGGAGTCTCCAATATAGTGGTAGGGTCCCATTGTTGGGTCATTTTAGTAGAATCATCAACCTACTGTGTGTCATCATGCACATTGAGACCATTAGGTGCATTAAAAATCTTCCAATACCTAGTATTATCATTTGAAGTTACATAACCTGAGACTGATCATGCCCATCGTCATGGGTGGTGTCATTTTTATTTTTCTTCGGACACATCTTATAATCATGCCCACATAGGGAGAAAAAATCTTTGACCAATGATTTCCTAAAAGTCCATATGTCCTGTCCAATTAACTTTTATTCCAAACAAAATTTTGGCAATTTTTTCACACCCAATTCACAAGTTAAGAACATTTTCATCAGTGGATATAATAAAAATGATCCACCAAAGTGGAATTCAAATCAACTTCAACCAAAAAGTGGCCAAAGTGTCCAAATCATGTTGTCTCTATTTCTTTTTCAATATTTATTGTAACTCCAACCGACATTATAATATCACATAGTATTTTAGGGTACCATTGAATCTAGTTAAGACAATAGACCCTTACTCTGAGTTAAAAAATTGACTGTCTAACTTCAAGTGGATTAAAGTTCCTATCTCAATCATAGATATGAATAATACCTCATTTGAGTGAAATTGATCGAAATCCACATGACTACATCTACAACTCATTATAAAAGAAAATAATTTGTAAGAAATTTCACCCCAAATAAACACATTTCCAAAATGAGACCCCCTAATCATCGAGATCTGCTAAACCATTTATTCAATCATCAATAGAGTGGAACCCCTAGGTAAAAAAGAACAAGAAATTATTGAATGCTCCCATATTTTATGAAATTTTGATACAGTAATCAGATCTATCTTGATGTGTGCTACACTGCCTTTCCAATGAATGGGAGGAGCATCTAATCACTTGTAGATATAGAATGAGTGCTTCGCGGCTCAATAACTGGCCTTTGTTTCATCACCATAAGCAGAAATCGTAACACCATTTGGGAACAGGGAAGATGGATTGACAACACTAAAAGATAATGGTCCCGAGACACTCACAGTGTGCATGTGCAAATAAAAACACCCTTGGACCAATTATGCTTCATCAGTAGAAGCCATCAACTGAATAAAAGTTACAAAAGTTGAGCAGGTCAGTGATCTTGAAGACCTGTAACACTATTATGGCTGAATGAAGGAGAAGAACGCGATGATGAGGACCTCGAGGCTGAATTGACGTACGTCAATGAGATCCCACTACAAGCATTGGTGATTTGAGTAGCAATCAATGATGAAAAATTCCACATCGATGACGACGTGGACGGTGGCGTGGACATTGGATCCCAGCAACGAACCACAAAATAGATATATACGTGGTTATAATTTTAAATATATTTACAAGGATATAGAATAAATACATTTATAAACATATAAATAGTTTTATTTATTTAAATATTTTTAAATATATTTATTCAGAAAAAAATATTCATATATATATAAAAATTCAGAATTATATAAATTTATTTATAATTACATAAATATGTCATCATAAATATATTTATGTATAATTATATTTTTAAATATATATTTAGGTATAATTAGAAGTATTTAGTTATATTTACAATTGTATAAATATATTTATAAATATATATATATTTTTTAATATATTAAATATTAATTTATAAATATATTTATGTATTATTATATAAATAGTTATAATTATAAATATATGTATAATGATATAATAAAATTACCTTTATAAATATACAATTAGTTATAATTATTTAAATTTTTATAAATATGTGTCTTCATAACTTCTTGAGTAAGACTGTATTGTACAGACACTGGGCGAAGTATTATCAGGACATGTTCTACAAGAAGATGGTGTCCATCAGAGTATGGATTATTATCAAAAAATTCATAATGTATTTAGGTATTCCAAATTGCATGGTAAATAGGGTAATGTTTTAGATGTTGAAAGTGAAAAGGACCAGCCAATGGTTTTAGTGGACATCACCCAAAAGGCCTCAAAATGATTGACTCTAGATCCTCTAAAAATCAGGCCTCAAAAGGATTCTTCATATATTATAAAGAACATGTCCACCAGAACATCCAAGTCATCTCTAATCAAGCACACTTAAGAGCAAGAAAGTACGATGACAGTGATTATTGGGATTCATAATCTAATAAATTCATTATAAAGGGGGGAGAATTCTAATGATGTTGATGAATCTGAATATGATTATAGAAACGATCCTATTTTTTATCAATAATTTACTTTTTTATATGCAGGCATGTCTTTATGTGTGACCCTGTCTGCTACCATCCTTGCATGTTTCCTTTTTTTATGTCATTTTTTATTTATGGTCAGGGTCTTCTGCTTTCGGATTGACCTTTTCTTATAATTTTATAAATATATTTATAAATATATTTATATAAATATATTTATATAAAGATATATATTTTTAAAAATAATAAATATACATTTAAAAATATATTTATATATAAACATATAAACAATTATAAACATAAATATGTGTATAATGATATAACAAAAATATATTTATAAATATATAATTATTTATAATTATTTAAATAGTTTTTAGTATATGTATTTATATATATATATATATTATTATATAAATATATGTACAATTATATAAATATGTTATCTTAAACATTTTCATTGATAAGTCTATTTATGTAAAATTAAATTTCTAAATATATATTTTTTAATTATATTTCTAAATACATATGTCAAGGTATTTAATTTTTTTAATAATTATCGATCATATATATGTTATATATGAAAATGTGATGATATAATGTATATATATAGGATCTATAAAAGGAAATTTTTTTAAAAACTAAACTTTGTAGCACACATGATCGGATTAAACAAAGAAAGAAAGACTAGATTTTGTGTCACTAATCACGCTAGTAGCTGAAGTCTCTGTCTAGATCTTAGAAGCATTGGGTGGAGGTAAAAAGATGATACATCTTGTCCTATTGAAGCCATAAATCGATGAATCATCTTACGGAAAGTTGTTTTAGGGAATGTGGGTGAGGATAATGGAAAGGAGGATTTGAAAGGGGAGAGGTGCTGCCTCGATGCCCTGTGTAAAGAACACTAATATGATCTTGATGCAGACTGTGAGGAATGATCTGTGGAATAGAGATCCATGTGGTAAATTTATTAATAGGTGAAAGACGAGAGTTGTGCTTAATACATTGGTAGTTGTGCGGTGGGTGACAAAAGGGGAATCAATAACAAGGGAATTCATCTACATAAGCCCGATAATGACCTGAAAAGGGCCCATTAGAGCCATATTAGTTGTCTCTTCCATAAGGGGAAAATTAATGTTGGGATATATAATATGTGGGGTTGCGTATGTCCCTCAAAATATTTTGATGGGCATTTTTATGGTTAAATGAAATTCATAAATGAGTCATATTGGATGGGTAAAGTCATGTTGGGGGTATTGTTATGTTCAAATGATATTTACTTGAAGTATAACTGGTGTTTTTATGATTAAATGAAATTCATTAATGGGTCTAGCTGGATGGAACTACAATAGTATCAGTAATCAATTGTGTCTATTGGTATCAAGGAAGCTGGAGGGAATGGAAACCAACAGTTACAGAGGCATGCAATGGTTGTGGGAATCAGTTGTGGCTAGTGTTATGAAGGATTGGTGATGCGCCCAAACATGTAGCACGTGACTGTGGTAGGGATCCATGGTCACTGGTAATGGTGGAACAAAGTGGTATAACTGGTCTATAGTTGAAGAAATTAACACAACCCTAGATGTATCAAGACCAATAGTGCATGACGGTAGGATACAATGGTTAGAGTTGATCATGAATTAAACTCACATGCCGAAAAATACTAGAATATGCATTCCATTGATGAAAATCAGATCCTTCATTTTAAATTCCCATATATTTTAGTTGGTAGCATTCAAGAAAATCATCTAACATTAATTAGATACTATAATTTATCTTAACAAAAACCAAACCCTCAGATACCAGATGTTGGGAAATTTGTTAGGTGATGAATGTGATAGAATAAATCTAATAGAACATCTAGTGGAAATAAATACCCTTTCACCTTGAACAGGCCATAAAAAATTAAAGCGTATGCGTAATAACAAAATATATGTGTCAAAAAATAAATTTTGACACCAGAAATTATAATGTGGAAAACCCAGAAGTGAAAAACCACAATACCTTTTCAAGAAATAATATTCCATCAATAATCAATAATAAAACGTAAATACTCCAAAATATGATTGGGATCTCAAATATTACCGTCAGATAAAAAAGGGGATCAAAGGAATAATAGAGATGTAGTTTGAAGGAATCCTTAAATAAAGAGTGTACCCTGATTAAGAATCCCAAATAGATTTGACTATGAAAAGTATGTGTTCATTGTCTAAATAAAAGGTGAAGATGAAAATCATCAAGATCAGACTAAATACCATCGTAAATGAAAGCCTATTAGATCTGGATAATTTTTCTAGTTGCATATCTAAGAACCATTGGATATAATTCTAACTGGATTTCCCCAAAGTGGAGAATAGAGTTTCATTCCTAGAATAGAGGGATACCCATGCACCTCAAACCATAAAAAATGTACAACTTTCAATGATACACAACTTTCATCTTTTCATAACTATTTTTTACTTTTATTTTAAGTCGAATGTTTTGGGGGCCAGATGAGGAGATTCCCTATCATTGACAAAAGAGGAAATCATCTGGCCTTGGTTGATTCTTATCTCCTCTAAGGAAGAATATATATTTTACACCCCGCTATTAAGACTTAGATATATGTCAACTTCTTTGTTACTACCTCTAAATTAGATCCATGAAGGTTGTTTATATTTGAGTATTAAAAGTGATCTTCATACCAAGGCTCCATGCATTATCATTAGGATTTCTCATACTCCCCTCTATCATTCTTCTCTAATCAATGGTGTTCCATATGATTTGACATTGATTAATGACTCCCATAAAACCAATGGACTTTAAGGTCATATGGCCTTTATTCCATGAAGTATTCAGGTCTAACAACAAGGGAGAAGACCCTAAAAGTTGAAATAGAGGTATTAAAAACCTCCAAATTAGAAATAGTAGGATTGAGAGAATGTGAGGGTATGATAACCACCATCAGTTCAAGGTAATGTGTGGTAGGGACACAAACATAGTTAAACCATTATAATCACAAAAAAATGTCCTTAATTGTGTTTAAAAAATCATTGTTTTCCTAATTTCCAATAAAGGATGGGACCCCTTTATCACCACTAGAAAATCACTGAGAAAATACCCCCTTTATCATCACTTTTTATAGTGCTAATAAAGTATGGCCATTATCAATGGTATAAATAGAACTAAAAAATGCTTTACTGTTATATTGTGCTATTTGAATAATAACATGCGGAAAATAATGCACCTATATACACTTATAAGATAATATAGAAATATGGAAACAAACCTATATGGAAATATATTATTTAATCAAAATAAATTTTATACAAAAAATAAAAATAATCACTATTATATACATTTCAAAAAAAATTGTGTATAACATACTTTTTAATCACTATCCAAAAACATTTTATAACATCGATGTTTTGTTGACTTTTAGAACCTATGACCCCCTCTAAAAAATCCCAATAATGGTATGAGTTTCTGAATATTTCACCCCAAACTGATCAAAATAATACACTATATAAGATAATGAATATTTTTTTATAAATACTAAAAATATAAAAAAGATACAGAAATTTGAAATAATACATTCATAAAATGTCATTTTTTTATAAAACTACACACATAGAGTCGTATCAGTCCCATTGTGCATCTAATTGAGGATAGGATGATTCCTAAGAGTCACAAATGATGTATCGATCATTTTACTAAATTATCGAAAAAATATGAATATGTTTAGTCATTTTTTAGTATGCCGCTTGTATTTTTAATTGGAATGTATTTTTAAACTACAAACACATACTTTTCCTCATACGGGCCACATCATGTGTTGGTTTGATGTGAGACAAATTTATACACATCACAAATGATTTATTAATTGTTTTACTAAATTATCAATACAATCAAGGCATATTTTTATTGGTTTTTAGTGAGTGAAACACATTTTGAAATTAAATGTCAATTTTAGACAAATAATGGACTCTTTGAGTCATACTAGGAACACCATGTATCTAATTGAGGTGAGAATAATTCCAACATGTCAAAAATGGCTTATGGACAATTTTTATAAGGTATTAAAAAATTTAAATTCGTTTTCCTAGTTTTTGAGTATGTCACATGTGTTTTTTACTAAAATTTCAATTTTAAATAAAAATATGCACTTGGTGTCATACTGGTCACAACCTAAACTAGATTGAGGGGAATATGAGTCATACAAATCAAAAATAACTAATGAATTATTGTCCTCTAGTATAAAAACAATCCACGTTTTTATTTCGATTTGGAGTGTGTCACTAATGTTTTTTAATAAAATGTCATTTAAAACTGGAAACATGTAATTTGGGTTATACTAGTCAACTCATGTGTCAATTTAACATGAGAATTATTCCCACATGCAATTGATGACATATGAATATTTTTTATAAATCAACATGACAATTGGAAAATTATTTCTTAGTTTTTAGTGACTAACATACATTTTCACCTAAATTTCTATTTTAAACTCATAATGGACACTTTGAGACATACAGGGGACATGGTGTCTCTGATTGAGGTGTGACAGATTCCTATACCTCACATATGACATATGGATCATTTTTTTATTGTTTCAATTTAATACAAATTCTTTTTAATGGTCTTGTGTATTTCGCTAGTCTTTCTTGTTAAAATTAATGTTAATTTTAAATAAAAAGTCACATTTGGGGTCATACCAGTCACACCGTACGTCATATTGAGGTTGAGATTATTCCTACACATCAAAAATTACATATGGATAATTTATATAATGTATAAAATCAATATGTATTTTTTTCTTGGTTTTGAGTGTGTCAATTTTTCTTTTTACAAAAAAAATCATTTTTAAATAAAACGACACTGTTGGAGTCATATTGGTCACACAATGCATCATATTGATGTGTATTTTATTCCTACATGTCACGAATGAAATATGTATTGTTTTCTTATTGTATAAAAATAATATAAATGTGTTATCTTGGTTTTGATCTTGTAAATTTTGTTTTTTAATAAAATGTCATTTCAATTTAGAAAAATCCCACTTTGAGTAATACCATGTATATTGTGTGTTAGTCTTATTTTTTGTTGATTAATACACACCCCAAATGAATTATGAGTCATTTTACTCAATAATCAGGACAATCAGAGTGTGTTTTCTTAGTTTTCAGTGAGTGACACTTTTGTTGAACTAAAATGTCAATTTTAAACTAATAACGAACACTTTGAGTCATATCAGCCACACCATGCATGAGATTGAGCTATAGCTGATTCCTACACATCAAAAATGACTTATGAAATTTTTTATAAAAGAATAAAAAATATGAATTCTATTTTTATATTTTGAGAATACCACTTGTGTTTTTTACTAAAATGTCATTTTAAAATGAAAAACTCCACTTTAGGTTATACTGGTCACATCGTGTGAAAGTTTGATTTTTTACTAATTCCTATAAATGCTAAATTACATAGTAAAATTTCGATAAATTATCGAGATTATCAAAGCATTCTTTCTCAGTTATTTGTGAGTGACACACTTTTTGAAATAAAATAAAAATTTTAAAATGATAATGGATAATTTCAGTCATACTGGAAAAAAGGTGTATCAGATTGAGGTGAGTCTAATTACAACATGTAAAAAAATGTCTTATAGATCATTTCCATAATATATAAAAAGAATATGATAGTGTTTTATGGGTATTTAGTATATGACATGTCCTTTTTACTAAAGTTAGTACCGATTTTAAATAAAATGACACACTTGGATTCATACAAGTCACACCATGCATCCAATTGTGGTGTGGGTGATTATTCAACATCAAAAATGACATATGGATCATTTTACTAAATTATTTAAGCAACTCTAATGAATTTTCTTGGTTTTGAGTATTTCATGGTTTCTTTTTAGTAAAATATTTGTCAATTTTAAATCAAAACACACACGTGGAGTCATACCTGTCACACCATGCATAAGATTGTAGTGATGTTAATTCTGACACATCAAAAATGACATAATGATCTTTATCATAATGTAACAAACACTATCTGAATGTGTTTGACTGGGTTTTAGTATGTCACATTCCATTTTTACTAAAATTAATGTCAATTTCAAATAAAATGACACACTTGGAGTCATATTGGTCACACCGTGCATTGGAATGAGGTGAGGGTGACATATAAACATCAAACATAAAATACATGTTATTTTACTAAAATATATGAATAATGGAAATATATTTTCTTAGTTTTCAATATGTAAATTCTCTTTTTTAATAAAATTAATGTAAACATTAAATAAAAAACACACATGGAGTCATACTATTCACATCAAGAACTTAATTGAGATGTATTTGATTCTTGTACATAAAAACTAACTTATTGACCATTTTCCTAAATTATATAAACAATATAAATGCATTTTCTCAGTTTGTTAGTATGTAACATGTCCTTTTTTAAAAAATTAATGTCAATTTCAAAGAAAGAGACACACATGGTGTCATACCAATCAATACATGTTTCAAATTGAGTTGTGAATGATTCGTACATGTCAAAAATGACTTAAAATAGTCCAAATTCATTTTCTTAGACTTGACTATGCCGATTTTCCTTTTTACTAAAATTAATGTCAATTATAAATGAAAATAGACATGTGGGTTAATAACGGTCACACCATGTATCAGATTTAGTTCCTAATGATTCCTACACATCAAAGATTACTTATGGATCATTTTCCTAAAACAACAAAATAATCCAACTTCATTTTATCAGTTTTGAGTATGTAACATGTCCTTTTTACTAAAATTAATATCAATTTTAAATAAAAATGAATACTTTGAGTCATACTAGTCACCCAGTGTGTCATATTTATGTGTGGATGATTCCAACATGTCAAAAATGACTTAAGGATCATTTTCCAAAATTAACAATACAATCCTAATATGTTTTCCCATTTTGGAGTATCTGACTCGTGTTTTTTACTAAAAAGACTTTTCAATCCAGAAACATGCACTTTGAATCATATCAATCACATGATATGTCGGTCTAATGTGATAATGATTCCCACATGTCAAAAACAACATATGTATAATTTTTTATGTTTATAAAGGTATTCAGAGTGCATTTTCTCCATTTATAGTGAGTGAAACACATTTTTAATTAAAATGTCAATTTTAAAATAATATCAGAATCTTTGAGTAATATCGGGAAAACTATATATTTGATAGGGTTGAAGTTGATTCATATACCTCAAAAATGAATTATGGATCATTTTTATAAATTATCAAAACAACATGAATGTGGTTTATCAATTTTTAGTATTTCTATTGTCTTTTTTATTAAAAATTATGTCAATTTTAAATAAGAAGACACACTTAGAGACATATCTGTCACACCGTACATTATATTGTGGTGTGGATGATTTTTTCATTTCAAAAATGACTTATGGGGTAATTTTCATAAATTAAAAAGATAATCATAATGATTTTGATTAGTTTAATGTTTTTCAATTTTCAATTTTCACAAAAATTAATGTCATTTTTAAATAAAATGACAAACTTGGAGTCATACAGGTCACACGATGAATCATATTGGTGTGTGGATGATTCCTTTAAATCAAAATTTAATTATAGATCATTTCCCTAAATTATCAAGATAATATAATTTTTTCTAGATTTTGAGTATGTCTAGGTGTTTTTTACTAAAATTAAAGTCAAATTTAATTAAAAAGAGACACTTAGGGTCATAACATTCACACAGTGTGTCCAAATGAGGTGAAACTGATTCTTAAATGTCAAAAATGACATATAGATCATTTAAATAAAGTATCAAAACAATGTGAATGTATTTTATTAAATTTGAATATGTGATGTTTTTTAAAAATAAAATATAAATTATAAACTAAAAACATATAGTTTATGTGACATTGAGCACACAGTTAACCAGATTGAGGTACATATGATTGAGATTTAAATGTATTTTCTCTTCTAATTAAATTCCACAATCTAGAAAAGAGATAACTGTTTAATTTATATAGAAACGGAAACCCCATATTTCTTGAAATGCCTCATCCAAAAGCAACATGTTCTCTCTTTTTTAGCCCGCTGTAGAATGTTAAAAGCAAAATTTGACTTTACAAAAAGAATAATCCTATTTAAGAATTTTTTATTTATATTTTTAATACTATAAGGAAATAAATTAAACATAAATATGAAATAATAAATTTATAAAATTTCAATTTCAAACTCAAATCACAAAATTTGAGTCATACCAGGTACACTGTGGATGATATTGTTGTATGGTTGACTCCACCATGTATTTATATCCTACAGTGCATGATGATAGTGAATGAGTGAATACATGATTTTTGACATGATTTTTAAAAGATTTTATAGACTTTCAATGAATATTCCAATAGCTTGATTAAAAATATAAATATCTGCCTCATCAAGTGGAACAAGAAGCTTAGTGATCAGCTCCTGATCTTTTCTAATCCCCACTCCAACATGATATTTTGGATGTTACCTGTTATGTAAAGTGTCTTAATTATATTGTACACAATACCCATTATAACATGGTGATGATTGGTTGTTTATATATATAGATCAAAATCATTTTCATCCAATTTAATATCTATTAAGGAAGGATATCAGTGTCTTCCCAATTCACATTTCATATAAACAATTATAAGAATATTGAATGCATCATCTAATACAACTCTTTGAGGGGAATGGCTCACCTTAAGATCATGGGGGGCATTGTGTTTAATTTTATATCAATTTATTTCTTATCTTTATATCCACTATAAAATTTTCTAGAAAATCATACTGCCAAAGCTATTTTTATTCAAGGGAAGCCAAGTATGCATGTATCTCTTCAATTTTTTTTATTTTTTTCTTGTTCTTTTTTTCACAAAATATGTTTGGGGTTTCGCCTCAAAACCCACACCTCTAATGTGGCCTTACTATTCTGGAAGCATCAAGTCCACTAATAATAGTTAGTCATCTAGTATAAATAATTTTGATTCATGATTGTTAGTCAAATAAAAAATATAGGAAAATAAGTAACCATTGTTTTGTAAAAGATATTTTAACAAAAAAAATTATTATTTACTACGTACATGATTCCCAAATATTTTTTGTTTTTTCATCTATTAGTATCCCAACAATATTAACATGTACTTACTCCCATATAAAATTACATGGGATATAATTGAGATTCGATTTAGATTCATCAATCTTTATATAAACATATTAACATAATTATGTTATTATTTCATGTCACCTAAAATTATTACGATAGATTTAAAATATGTACCATTTTTTTCAAGTGAAGCATACCCCATCCTAGATGTACTGTAGGGGTAAGAATTTTTCTTTCCATTGATTATTTTAAGCACTTAGTGGATGTATCATAAATTAAAAATTAATAATCAAATTGTTAAATACATGTTTTCTCAAACAATGTACTACCAATCACAATGTACTTGAAAAGATGTCTCCTCAAGATGATCAGTAAATGTATCCCATTCTTCTCATCCAACGGCTCATAGGCCTTCAATTTTTTTAAACCGAACCCCCTTTTAATAGAAGAAGGTTGGAACCATAGAGACCTCATCAACTTATAAAATAACACAGCATGAAGGTCTAGCGAGACAAACCAAACTGAGACATGGAGCTACACCTCCCCAGCATATGAACCTGGAAAATCACTCCATCGTTGCAAGGATAAAGAGCTATCAAGTATCATGTGTCAAAGCACAGGCCTGATCCGATGGCTGGTGCCATACCCTCTCAAACATCTGAATCCGAAAAGCACTGTAATGATGAAGGGAAACTCTGGAACCTCATCTAGGACCTGATCCACAGGTCGAGGCCAAGTCCATCACCATACCAACAGACCTCACAAAAGAAACGTTTCACCCTTCTTAAATCACCAGTCGAAACACATCCATCAACGATCATTCTGGACCAACTCCTCCACCATTTTCAAACACCCCTATCACTGCAAATACATAAGGCTGGAAGACAAACCAAATGGTCCAATATCAGGCCATCCTCACCTAGGATTGGGTGGCCTGACCCCGCACTAAGGGAGTGCCACCAATAAGGGGATCCAGGTCATCCAGAAATAGATGCGCTTCTCTAGAAATGAGTATATTATTATTAATAACATGGATACACACTCACCAAGTTCCAAAACCTCACAGCATTGAGCAGCAGTAAAGGGAATAGAAGAACCATTGAGGTCGAACCAGAACACCAAAACTATATTCATCCAGAATAAACAATCACAGAAAAACTGGAATGAAAAATTGTAATACCCACGGAATCCACAACCCAAGACCCCCACCCTTCCAAATCACCATAGATTTGACCAGAAACCCACACCTAATCACGCTAGACAAGCCGAGAAACCCAGGATGCTCTGACGAAGCTGGAAATCTGGGTGCTCTGACCCAACTTTTGAGCCACACCTGATCGCGCCAGATGAGCCGAAGCGCACTGACCCAAATTCTCCTTGATCCTCATTTTTTATTGAAGGGTGAGCCACGCTGGGCCAAGCAATGACATTCCACTGAGATTATCGCACCAGATGTGCCAAGAGACCCTGGCTGCTCCGCTGAAGTCGAAAGAACCCAGATCTGCACCGATCTTTTTTGTCGACGAGAGGAGGTAAACCATACCGAGCCGAATCTCAGAGTCACGAGGACACCCATTCCAAACCCAAACTAAGCACATCATCTGGCTGGAGGGGGAAGGGGAGACCTAAACCAAAAGAAACCCTAGCCATCGCGATTTGTGAGAACACATCACTCAATGGTTAACAATTAGTGAACTATCCCATGATTCTGAGCATATCATGTGTGCATATATATGGTGTGGGTGTGGGATTACTTTCCCATCAGAATCATTGAGATGACGCTTCATTGGAAATTTTTGAAATTTCCAATGAACCTTTCCAACATGCATTAATAAAAATTTCTTGTGGGAGTCATCTATTATAAATGAAGTCTTCAAGGGATAGTGAATTGAAATTCAATGATTCATTAATAGACACACACGTCTGAGTGGTGAGCACAATGAAACTTCTGAACCTGGCCTTTTGGGGTTAATTTACTAGCCATATACATTCCATACATCCTTGAATTTAATGTGTTTGATTTTCACATTAAATTTTTTTTCTAACATAGTCTTGCTATGACAATGCTATTTTTAATGAGACATTGTTTCTTCACCATCTATCATTTCATCGGGTTCAAAATTGTTAACATGTTGGTCTTTTGAATTGGTATCATTGGAATGTCCAAAAGGCTATTGTTCCTCTTCACTAAGAACTCTTAATGGTTGATAAACCAATTATTCTTCATGATTGGGAGCATCATCTTGAGCAGAAGTAATTATCTGTATAAGTAGTTAAACATTTAATTTAAATTAAGTAAATAAAGTAGTTAATAGATTATAATATTAGGTAAAAAATGTGTATTAAAAAATATAACATCAATTTGGAACACCCTTTTTTTAAAGGTTTGATGGATTTTACCCCTCTATTTAGTATCCAAATCACTTCATTATGGTCTTCTATAACATAAAATACCCCCTCTACATTGGTACCTCTGAGAAATAATTATAAAATCTTAATGAATGGGTCATCCTCAATTGAATTTTCATCTCATCCATCTTGGGTTTTAGTTTATAATATAATAATTGACCATTTTTCGTTTCCGGGATTAAGAATATAAAATATTTGTACAACATATGATTCCATTATAAATAGTTCATCTTTGTAGCCTTTTTAACTGTAATCCACATTCATAAATCCCAAATCATCTATTTTAACAACACTTTTATTATCAAACCAATTTCATTTAAAAATAATAAGTTTGAATGATTTATAATTAAACTCCCATATTTGATTGAGTATGCCAAAGTATAGCACATTATCATAAATATTATTATTTTCCTTAGTTACAGATACATACAATGCTTCATCCACATGTGTAACTCCACAATTTTTCATGGTACCATCATTATAGTGTTTATTATTACAGAACATATAACCATTAATTACATAACCATTATAAGATAATACATGAACACTTATCCCTCTAAAAATCCATTGATGTAATTCTTAAATTAAATATGTATTTTCATCTAATTCTTAAAAACAATGGTCTCAAAACCATCCTATAAACTCTTTATTACATGTAGTTGATATCTATATTTCAGTCATTCATATCTTAAAATTCCTAATAATTTTATTATGGGTTTCAACTGATGCGTAATCCTCAGAATTTATATGAACTACCTAAAGGTGGGCCTCAACCCAATCTATAATAGTAATTTTTACAACATCTATTCCAAAATTTTCATTACCCACAGGCTGCCCAGAGTGATGATATGTCAGTATAAAAATGCTTTCTGCACCAAAAAAGTAGTTGGTAATGAGTCAATGGTTTAGTCAACAATATATCTCTCCACAATACAAGCATTTGTACGACTTTTATTTTGGGCATACACTTTCAAAATCATCATATAAAATTTAATGGGGGTACATCCATTTATAATGTACAAGACTTCTTAGTAAGATCTATCATACAAAGTGAACCATCAAGTGAATCATCATATAAAAGAATGATAGTGAGAAGAACATTTTCAATTCATATAATAAAAAGGAAATTTCCTTTTCCATTATTGGAAATTTGGTCAGGTCTATAACCTTGCTACATATATCTTTGAAAAAAAATATCTTGGTTAACCTATGATGGACATTCCATAAAAAAATGGAATGTAAAGATACATGCATTAAATCATGCATCAAACCATGATAGGATTTATATTTCAAACCCTTTAACATTAAATCATTTATTAATACAATATTCTAAATATTTGATGAAAATACCTTTATAACCTTTTCCACATTAAATAATTTATAAAATTGATATCTCTCTTTCTAGTAAAGAGTGTAAGAAGCTTAAGGTAGAAAATTCTATTTTCACCCTTCACTGGCACCAACTCTTTATGTATTCCCATGTCGGTCATGTCCATACTAGCCTTAATTCTATCCTTTGTTTTTTTGTGAGTTTATTAAAGTCTAAATAACACTATAACATACATTTTTTCATCTTGCATAACATCAAGAAAATCATTAAAAAATAGATAATTCTATTTTGGTAATTCAATAAAAAAATTAATCACTTTTTAAAATTGATTTTCATAAGGATTTTTAGAAAGTATTTACCAAAAAAAGTGTCCATATAATTTTATTTCATTGATAGAACTCCCATATATAATGTCATCCAATATTGGTACTTATCTCTTTGAGGTATAAATCTCTATTTTCCTATAAATACTATCTTTGATAAATGTTTAAACCTAATTAAATGTGTACATTGATCAAAAATGGGACACCATTGAGTTCCATAATTGTTATATCCTTAAAAATTTCCATAATTAATAACATCATTTGTCATCTTGTACAAAAGGCTATCAATGTAAACTCTTCATTTCTGTAATAATCATACAACATAACACCTGAATCCCATAATAATTTCAAATATTCGATCAGTGGAACCAAATAAACTTCAATATAATCAATAAGTTGTTTTGGTGATGACATAATCATAAATGATATAATGTATTTTATTTTCATACGTGAACAAAGTAAAAATTTATAATTTAAAAACATAACCATCCATGTACTGTGTGAGATCCATTGAAAACAAAACGAATTTTCTTCATCTGTAGATAGTGCAAGATGAAGGTTTCTCAACTCAATTAAAAATTTAGGATACTCAAGATCAATTAAATCATATTAAGGAGAGTTTGTTGAGTGATAGATTTTACCATATTTTTTCTTAAATTTTCATTCCAACTAAATTTCCTTACAGTATCCTCACTTTTATATAGGCATCCAAGACATGTAATGATTGGAATGTACCATAAAAATTTCTTAGTACCCGATTCATATTTCTTGTTTTAAAATCACCCCACTTTGAGCATTATTTAAGTGATTCATGGTCTGTATGAAATGATATACATTCATTTTTATAGGCATATATTATTTCAGAGATCATACCCATTGAATGTAGAATTAATTTAGTATTATGTGATTGGAAAAGAAGTTCGTTATCTTCTAGGTCCATATCATTCAAGAGAGAAAGTACTTTTGTAAAACTTTTTTCAGTCCATCCATTGACAACATTTAAATTATAAGCTTCAATACCTCTGATAATAGTTTATATTTTGTACAACCAACATACAATGACATCTTTTCACAACTCATTAACTCCTCAAACAATTTTGTAAAATCACAATGTTCATGATAAAAATTCATTGTCATTTATTCAATAAGATATGCATCATAAATCATTCATATAATCACATCCTTGATGAATTATTCTTCATTTTACACAATTTTAATCATATTAGATGATCCATAAAATGAAATAATATCCCATTCACTAGCTATATATAATTTTCCCTATTTTTAGTCCAATATTTATAACTTCGGTCTATTCTTAGATAGATAAATTTTTCCTATAACTCATTTGGACTAATTATTCTTGAATAAAAAAGAGAAAAATTGGAAAACATAATAGAGAAGGGTCGTATACTTGATCTTTTGAAAATTAATGAACTCTTCCACTAAATTTTCATACTCTTTTTAAATATTATTGGAATCCATCCATGTTTTATTCATATCCATACTATTTGATTCATAAATATAAATATTTTAAAAAAATAAATAGACACATAAAAGGGGATTTCAAATAAGGGGAACCCAACATTTGAATGTTTCAAAAAAAAATCACCATGCATTAAAGGAAGTGGAAAATTGAATTTAATAAAATAATTATACTTTTAGTGGAAGGTGTTTTCTTCTGAAGTCATCCACAATGATCACTTGTATTTGGTAAGGGATGACTGTTTCTTGGATTAGATCAAGAAATATAGGTTCATATCTAGAAGAGATGGGGGAAGAGTCTCATTCAACAAATTATAATAATAATATTTTAGGAGATGAATCTAATGAGGCTGAAAATTGTCTCTTTAAATAAAAATGTTAGTAGGTTGGGGAGTTGCGGAAGCACTAGACAACATTTCATAGTTTTCTATCTACTGTTAAAAAATAAATAGTAGCAGTTTGATCCCTACAAGGGGATCCTTGACTGGTGAAACCAGAAGAAGGATCAGCAGCATGGTCATGCACATGCTCATTTTGTGATTAACAGTTTATTTTCATCAATAAAATAAATCCTTCAATAACTCATTGAAAAGTAAAAGGCTTTTGGTGTTAGGACCGAATTTCAATAGAGCTTGGATTCCCATGATGCTAAGGTTGTGGGAGTAGGGTCATGATGGATATCCTATGAGTTGGATGTAGTTAGTGACATACCATTTTCATTATGTTATTATCAATATATATTATATAGGAGGTTATATTATTTATATTTAGGAGGTCTCTGAAAGTTAATATGATAATATAAATATAAAGAACACACTTTTTCCTTATAAAAGTTTCCATTTATAAATATAGATACCAATAATCTCATTGATAGGGAATACAATATTATATAAAAAATTAAATGAAACTATTCACTCTAATTTCAAATCACAAAACTCTATTTTTAAGTAAATGTGAAATTTAAAATATCCTTTATTTATATTATCATTGAAATCTAAAATATCATCCACATTTCAAAACATCATATAAATCCATCTTATTAACTTTAAATCCAATCAATTAACCTTAAAATTGCATTTAAATTATAAACAATTTATGAATCATGTCCTAATATATCATTGGAAAAAAATTTATTTGTTTTTAAAAATGAATTACATTTCTCAAAAACATGTTACCAATTATTTAAAATCACTTTTTTGACAAAAACATATGAACCATTAAAAAATAATTTTTTGGAAAATATAACACCAAATTTATTTTTAATCTTCCATAGAAAAACCTCCCATTATTTTCAAAACTAATCCCTTTCCATTTTGAAAAAAGGGTTCAAACTTTTAACAGCAGGAAACACCCTATGAGAGGCTTAACTCACCTATTAAATAGTAAAATATGTATAAAAATTAACATATATATATATATATAAATAAATAAAATCTATATTATTTGAAAAAAAAATTATAATATAAAATATTGCTATTAAATAAAATAATTTTTTCAAAAATAAAAAAATAAAATATTATAATTTTAAAAATATTTTCAACACATAAAAACCCATCAAAATTTGAAATTTATAGCCATGGAGAGAGGTAAATAATCATCAAGAATTACCTCTACCATTCCAAAATCAAACAATCACCAATATTATTACTAGTTATATGTGTTTATACCTTTGACCCAAATTAAGAACTAACTTAATTTCTCATCTCATTCTTCCTCTCATTTTTGTCACCAAATCAGAGAGAAGATGTTATTATTGAGGTCTCCCCTATTATTGACAACGTATGTGATGTTGGTTATAAATAATTTTTATTATATTCAATGGTGTTAAAAAATAATTCTCTTTTTGATGGTGTTCTATGCTTTTTGTTATAAACTCCATCGTTTTCTTGGTCAAAGGTGTATATTTTACTATGTTGGAGGGAAGTGTAACTATTACTCCAAAATAAAATTACAATATATTGGGGTTATTTTTTATTAAATAAAATTATAAGTATTATGTTAAATTTCATAAGGATATTGTGTTACCAATCTATTAGGGTCATTATAGAATTAAGATACTGATCTATCTATGACAGTTTTTGATAGGTACATCCTATTACTTTCTTATAAGTGTGAAATTTATTTTTCTATCTCTCTCAATTATTTTATCTTGTTATCTATTTTAATAAATAATTTTTTGACCTTATTAAAAAAACTTCTCTATTCATTCAATATGGTATCAAAACCTAGAAACCTTAGACTTCTCCCTCTATACCTCCCTCTAGCATCATTACTTTCGGATTCCCCTTTGCCTCTCTTGTATATTCTATACCTATTTCCCACAAATTTATATTACATGGTCTTTGAAGATATTATATTTTATTTCAGATGAAAAGTTTGTTAAATCATTATCCAAAAAATCTTATACATATTTCCCTTTCCAAATAATCTTTTCCATAAATCATTTTTGAGATAACCATATTTAAACCTATATTGACATATTTTTTTATGTTTAGGGAGACCATGAAATCCATATAAAGAAAATAAGAATATATTTTATAAGATTTTTGGAATCATCTGCATTAGATATTTTTATGTATCATTAAAATCACCTTCAAATGAACTTTATCATCACAACTTCCAATTTTTTGAAATTAGTAAAATGAGATAGATTGTCCTCTGGTTTGAAATATAATTTTATAATGTTTAAATAATGAGTGTATGGATTTATCTATGATAAATATATATTAATAGGTCTACCAAATATATTTCCTCTTTAGTTTAAATTTATAATTTTATATGTATCTTTAGTTTTTTATGTCAATATTCCTCTTTATAAGTAGAGTTTCAATATTATTAAAGTTGAATGGTTTCATGGAAAAATATTTTAAAATATGATTAATGTTGTTTGTCAGTGTTTAGTTATAGATTATTGGGAAATTTATATCATATTTGATACATCTTTGAGGTATGAGGATAAAAAAATGGGTCTTAGATTATTGGTCATTGCAACCGTGTTTTTCATCGCCTCTACAATTTGTCAATGAAAATTTGTTATTAAATTATTTTAAAATAAAATAAATATTTTTTCTACTTCTAAAATTATTTTATTAATGAAACTCACTTGCTTCAATTTTAAAAAACATAACTATATTTAAAATAGTTTAAATAATGCTCTAAAATTAGAAAAAAAAAATTTGTCTTTAAATAATTAAAAAATCTCTATAGTTTCAATTAAAGAATTAGTTTTAAAAATATAATAAAAAATTAAAAAGAAAAATCTAATCAACATAATTTTTTGATAAGTAGAGAATTATTTTTCTAAAAATATTGAAATAAAAAAAGAAAGAATAATTTTAAAAAGTTTAATTTTTCAACAATAGATATTATAATTACTAAAAAATCATTAACAAAGAGGCTGTGAAAAATCATTACAAAAACTAAACTATGTTTTAAATGATGCAACATGTTCAGAGTACTCACCCTCAATAATTTCATTCATATTAAAATAAAAATTAATGACGTTAATAAATATATAAAAAATTGTATACTTGGAATGATTTTATTCATGACTTTAATTATAAATGTTATTTAAAAAAACAAAAAACTATTATTTTTAAAAAAACTATAATAGGAGAATAAATTGTATAGAATTTCAAAAAATTAGGTTTTTCTAAAACAATATATTTTCATATTTAATATAAAATGAATATATTAAGGAATACACATTTTTTTATTAATTAAAATATATAATTAAAAAATTGAGTAACCCATAAATTAATATATAGTGATTCCCATGATCATGCCAATGTGGAATTCACTAAAATTTGACATTAAATATTTTACAATGTGGAATATCACTCTATCAATCACTAAATAACAAAATAAAACACTGCATGCGTCATTAACACTCATGAACATCCCGCACATGGATATGAAACTCGAACTACCATGTAAGGAATGTGACCAAAATCTCACTCAAAGCATTACACACACAAAAAAATGATTAATACCATACATAATATCGACTAAAAACATGAGAACATTAATCATCAACCCTGGATAAAAGGAATATGTTGATAGTGTTAGTAGGTAGGTGGTTTTTGGGATTAGTTTTTTTGTGGGTGACTATTATGTTACTGTAAAGGTGATGAATCGATGGAAGAGGATGGTGGTTTCTAATTCGGTGATCCTATACAAAAAAATGGCTACTTTTTTGGTCCATTTATTCTGTTCATTGAAAAAAAAATGAAGATGCATAGAAGTAGGGTTTGATAAGGTTCAATATAAATATTGAGTGTCATTGGAGGCACTAATCACTCCCTTAGACTATATTGTCTAGGAAAATGATAGAAAATAAAGAGTTCATACTCTTTGAAACCTATTTTTATATCCCACAGGAGTGATGAAAAACACTATAAGAGGGGTTAATTTTATATAAAAATATAATAAGAGAAAAAAATAAAGTGAATATGGTGATTAATAATAATAAACAATTCAAATATATACAATAAATTCATTGAGTATGAAGAGTGTAATAAATATAAAGTAAAAGAGTGTGCAAAATGTTTTTTATAGTAGTTTGAATGAAAGAATGCCTAAAACAAATCTTCACTTCCTTATTCATCTTAAGAGAGATAATATGAACTAAATAGACCCCAATTTTGATGGAGAGTGAAGACACATTATAAACAACCATTACCATTCCCAATGAAGAACATTAAAAACTATTAAAACCAATTTTATTCAACGAATAATTCATGTCCCAAAACCCATGCAATTTTCTCAGTAAATTGTGAAATGTTGATCTACCATTCGGTTATGTTATTACATCAAGATATGTAGCTTCAAATATTGTTATAACCAATTTGTGATTAGAGTTATTGTATCTAAATTAAAAATTACACTACAAATAAAATTTATTATAATGAAAAATGAAACTTTTATTTCAATGAAATATTGAGACAGTGTTAGTGTAAAAATAAGAATTATTCAACCCTTTATACATTATATTAAATGATTATTATTTAAAAAATATAATAGGAATGTTATTCAAAAATAGGAGTTTTGAACTTTTTAGCACATTACTTTCAGAAATAAATCATGTGTCATGTTTATATGATTCACATAGATTTGAATTATATTTATGAACCAAATTATATTAGACAATAGAAATATTACATGGAATAATAAATCTATCAAATAATATAACATTGATAATATAAATCTTTACATTATGAAGAAAATTATTGTTTATAATTAAAAATAGAGTATTGATGCTTTGTAGGGTAAAAATATGTTTTATCGAGAAAGAAGAGAATAGACGACTGACCAGTGATGCTCAATAACGAAATATTTATAGAGTCGAGGGAATCTAATAATTTGTACTAAATTTTAATTTTTCCTTGATTTAATAGGAGTTAATATGGAGAAAAAAATAAAAATATTGTTATGCTGGTAGAAAAAGCATAAAAAAAGAAAATATTATAGTGGGGGAGATAATAAAAAGAAAACACTGAAAAGAACTATATTTTAAAGAGTGTAGAGAGAATCGAATGTGAAACCTTCTTAAAACACTGAAAGGTTCCTTCCATTAAAATATTTCCTAGAGGGTAATTGGTAACAATAATTATAACAATAATAATAGTGGTGGTGGTGTTAATGAAAAAAAATTGACAATCATACATGCAAGAAATTATTGACATTATCACTTATATATATAATTATAGATATTTTTCTTATTTTATAAATTATGAGTTAACTAATTTCTATTTAAATATATATACATATAATGTTAATAATAAACATATATATGCTACATCATTAACTGGTAGAACATAATAGATATATAACATTAAATATAAGACCTATAATAAAGAAACAATAAAAATAATAAAAATGATGATGATGATTTATTATTAATTATATCAACATTAATGTTGATATAAAATTAAAAACACATAAATATACTACAAAATTCAATGATGATACCCATTTAGAGCATTATTTTTTTATTTAAAAAAATAACACCCTCGAGATAGAACATTTTATTACAAATATAAATGTGTTTCATCATCCTGTATAAATGGTAAAAATTAAAATAAGGAAATTTGGGGAAGTCTATTAGTGATCCTACTTGTAGCCAACATCTATGTTTAGCTAAATTCTTTCTATGCTTTTTTTTAAATTAATAATAAGGTATATTTTTGGTAAATGGGACTATTTAGAACCATAATAAATGTCCCTCGAAGGGTCACCTAGAATATCACTAAACAGAATGGATTTGTGGAGAGAAACCCACATCACCACTTCAATCGGAACATTATGGAAAATTTTTTAGGTAAGAGTACCACATCCACTAAATATATTCCTCCATATCAAAACACTAGTCGTTCCACTTAATGTGGTTCCCTGGTCTATATTCCCTTTAAAATTGTATGTACCCCACCCTACCCCCACAAATCACTCAACTTCCATCCCTTACTCAAGTAGAGTCTCCAACTCCTCGTTTGATTCTCCTTTAAAGATATATTTAAAAATGGAGTCTTAAACAAAACTGTATTAATTTTTTATATAATTCATTAGAATAATTTCGTGTAATGTTTCCTAATAGAAATTGTAAAATTTCCTTCTCAATTTTTTTTATATTTTGTTTATTTACCTAGTTGTTTAATTTGATTGTATGATTTATTTAGCTAGTTGTTTCAATCACACGTTTAATTTGTTTAGTGAGTTGTTTAATTTTTCAGGTCTAATGTTATATAACTATTTGTTTAATTTTAATGTCCAATTTCTTTTACTGTGCAGTTTCTAATTTGTTTTAATGTTTTTGAGGTATATTATCTAGTATTAAAATTTATTTTAATATTATTTTTTTAGTCAGTAAATTAATTTGTAGTTTTTTTAGTTTAAATTTTTAATTAAATATATTTATTTCTTTCGTAAATAAATATATTGCCAAAATAATTATTATTTAATGAATTTTTGTTAGAAATTAAATAGTAATTACTATTTATTAGGATTAATTAATTGTTAAATAATATGTTAAATGTTAATCAGAAAGTAATTAGTAATAATTAAATAATATGCAATTAATAATTATTTTTTAACTAATTAATAATCAATTAATATGAATGTGTACTACTAATTATTATTTAGAATTATTTTTAATTACTAATTGATTAATAAAAAACTAATTATAATTATTAAATAGTTAATAATAATTGCTAATTTACCCATAATAGTTTAGAAATAATTTATAATTTATAATTTATTACAAATATCAATTAATGTAATGTTGTTAATTAGTGAATAAATAAAAAATGAATAATTATTTAATAGAACTAGTAAAGCATGTGATTATTAATATGAACAATAATAAACATGATTAGTAAATAATTAATTAATATTATTAGAAATTCATATGACTCGCAATAAAAAGTTAACTATTAAATAAATATAATTAATTAATTATTAAATAATATATTAATAGTTAATTTGTAAACAACAATTAATAAGTAATTTATAATTATAATTTTTAATTATATTTACTTATTATAAATACTAATATTTTATAATTACTAATTATAATTATTTTTTAATTAATAATTAATCAATTATAATTAATATGTAAGTAATCATAAAAATTTGTGCAAATATTCTTTTTTATTGAAAAAACATTTTTATAGTTATAATAATATGTGTTCTGATTAGTTCTTATTTGTTAGCATATAAGTTTCAACAACAAAAAATGGATGACCATATTGAAGATATTCAGAGACCTAATTAGGAATTTTATGATTACATGATGCAAATTATAGAGCATAAGTGGGTGATGGGCTATGATAGTGGGAGGTGATATAGACATATGACAACCAACATCGTAGAATGCGTAAATGAGGTTTTAATGGGAGTTTGAAAATTAACCATCATAGGTAATTAAAAATATTAGATTTTATATGAATTAGAAAGCCCACTGTTATAATATAGTATCAATATAATGTTTTAAATTTAAATTATAGATTTAGTGTAAGAGACCTTCTATAACATTATGAAGTATTTTTTGGAATATGTAACATAGGCCAAAGAGGGTATAAACAGAGGGTTGTGATATGGTCATCATTTCCTGTGTGAGATTTATATCTTTTTTTAGGATATTGAAACATTTTTTGTCTGTTCATTTGACCATAAAGAGTGTAGATTTGAGGTCACTGAGTCTCATGATCATATGATTGTTAACACTGATCTTATGCTTGTCATTTTACTAGATCAGCATCATTGTGATTATGGTAACTTTAAATCATTATTGTATCCTTATGTACATGTGATTATAGCATGGTCTTTTGTATTCCTATCCTTGGAGAAATTTTTTAACATTTTATCTATTAGAGAGTATTAATGATAGATGTAGTAATCCATGGTTGTTTGAGGAGGAATACTAAATTTTTGTCTTCCATTTGATGCACCCACTCTTCTACCAAACATGATAAAGAGAATTGTATTTTAAATTAGATGGATTGGCCCCGCGAACAGATGCTTGCATGGAGGTGTGGTTTATGCATCTGGGAAGGCCAAACACATACATGTTTCATAGGACTTATAGAGACGTCATACATAAGTTAAAATTATTATTTTACTCTATTAGTTAATGTAAATGGTTTTTCATACAGTTGTTTTTAATTTTAATCATTAAATGTAATGATGTAGTATTGCCTATATAATTTTACCAATACCACTATAATGAAATATAGTTTTCTAATTTTAATAAATAAAAGAAATATAACAGTATGTCTGTATCATAAATAACATATTCCATTTTTACAAAAAAAACTGTTGGAAACCAAAAATGTATTTTAGACTAAATAATAAAACTTGTATGATATAAATAGTTTTCATAATTAATTTCTTACTGTTCATACATTTTTATGTAGGAGCATTAATTTTCTACCCATTATTCTAATGGGTCATGCGACATGTTGGTGTGATGACGTTTGGACATATTTCTATTCTGAGTGAACATCATTTCCACCATGATGCACCTATAATAGTTATTATTTCATACCTCATAGTGATGAATTTTTTTGAGTTTCCATGTGTGATTTCAAGACTAGTGATCATCATTTTATTACTACACTTGTTGAAATATGGAGATCATAAACACATGTATTTCATCTCCTTACTTGTGAGAGAACTATTACTTTATAGGATATGGAATATATGCTCAGTCTACCCATCCATGGATAGTAGCTTACAGGTGAAACTATTAGCAACTGGTGTGCACTCATACATCATCTACTAGGCATTGACATCATCACCATATCATGTGTCTTCTAGGGTTCCCGATTTCAAATGGGATGAATTGATGAGAACTTCTCCATCATACGTAATGATTTTTATGAAAATATACCTATTATACACACATGTATACATTATGCAATTCATCAAAGGAATGTTTTGTGTAGACCACTCCACCACCTAGATACACAATAAGTTACTACCATTACATGAAGATCATGACTATATAGATAGATATAGTTGGGTTTTCATTGTATTATCACATATATATAAATTACTCTTTATAAGTATACACCTCATATTATAGGGTGTATGGTTATTCTATATATGTGATCATGGGATTATTTTCCATTCAACTCTCCTACAGTTATCACACCACTTCCATAACACTTATTATAGGACTGCTCTTGGCAATGCTATAATTTTTAAATCATTAATTTGAGTTGTTTTGTAAATTTATTTATATAATTTATAAACATGATGTATGGTGACCCAACCTGGATACCCTCACAACTCAGTACCCACCCTAACTTGACACACACCTGAAGGGTGTTCTTGTTCCCCATAGGCCGGTGACTAGCACTCAGGCATAAACAACAACTAGATAGAAGGATTCCACCCAACCCAAAGAAGAAAAAATAACATATATATACAAAATAGGAAGTAATAATAGAAGATTAAAATAATAAATAAATTTCATAGAAAATAGGAAACAAAATAAGTGATACCACTCAAATGTAGATAAAAAATATCCACTATAAAAGTCCTAAAACAAAAGAAAACTAAAACCAAAACATATACTCTATGTGATATCATAGGAAAACACCCATTATCTCACCACCAGCTACCCCGAGAAAGCTGACCGAAACCCCACTACCTCACTGTGATTCCCTTTGTTTCCCTATATTAAAAGACATAACAAGGTCTACACACTATTTAAGGGGTGCACAAGGTGTAAGATTAATAGGATAAGTAGGATAGAACCTAGGAGATCCATAGAAATTATTTAAAAAAAATACAAACAATTATCAACTTTTAAGAAAATAAGGCATGATAATATGTTAACTAATAATTATATGAATACTGTAGTAAATAAATATGATTTTCCACATTTCCAAGTTATCCTAGTAAAACAGTATCAATTCAGATCACATATCATACCAAATCCAAATTAGTACATACGATAAATACAATTAAATCACACTAAAGATCACAATAGGTTAGTATAGACATAACCCTCATACCCAAATAGAGAAAATCAAGTTCATCAACTCTCTATAAATATAGATTCTGTCTATATTAAATATGAAACTCTATAAAGTGAACATCCCACTTAGTCTAGAAAATCCTTAGAACAATAGGCCTGGGGAATTGATATATACCCCATGACTGAACCCCAAGGTAGTATCAATAGACATGGGCTATTAATGAACCTTCCACCTATGTTCCCAAGTATTACCTTGTGATAAATTTTTGAACCCATTTTATCGAAACCATTCTTTAAAAACCATTCCATAAATCCATTCCATAATGCTTTGAAAATAAATTTTACTTTTACCAAAATATGGAGAAACATATGTTTTTTCAAAAACCAATATACACACCCATACAGATCAATCCATAAATAATTCCATTTTATTTATAAAACAATTTATAAAAAATAGAGAAATTAAGATTCATCTAATAAAGTCTAGAGATGGAACCATCTATCCCATACATGGGTTTCACATTCCCACAATGAGATTTACAAACATTAAAGAATGAAACAACAAAAATAGGGGACTAATAATGAATCCCTAATTATTATAATCAATTAAACAATCATAACTGTAACCAGGTAATATAAAACAACACATACATCATGAAACTCTCACACCACACTCCAACCAACAAGAAGGTCAGCCTCTAGAGGATGATCACATAATATATCATGGAAGTATCAAGAAGTATTTACACTACAATACCAAAGGATTTGAAAACATAGAACAATATCACTCTTGTGACCAAAGATAATGAACAATTCAGAATATCATCTACCAAGAGTGATTTATTATAACATCAATAAAGATCAATCATCAAACAAAAAATATGGAAAGAAATGAGATCCCCAAAATCACCTGGGAGAGCTCCAAAGATTTGATAGTCGACCGTTCACATCGAATGAAATAGAATTAGATGTGAAGTGAAAAAAATCCTATAGTTCATGAACATACAGGATATTAATCATGGGTTCATGACATGAAATCCACTAAAACCATATAAAATGAAAATGGCATCGCCTCAGTTAAAAAACATATATTAACCTTCTCGGATTTAAACCAATTCAATTTCATGTAAACTTTTCATGCTCTATAATAGTTTATTGAATCGTGCCAGTAATGGTTTCACACCATGTAACCATTTCAATATGTAAAAATTCCAAGAAGGAAGATTCTATATAAACAATTAGAAAATACCCCAGATCAATTGTGACCCTAAAGAATACTGACCTAATCATTTTTCACATTTATATCATGAATCCATTAATTAAAAAAACATATATCCTTGAAAATTAGTTCATTTCCCCTAGAAAATTATCTTTATCCTCAAAAGGCCAAAATTCACTAAATAAAGATGGAAATGAAAATAGGGATGATAAATACATGAATGAGTGTATGGGGATGTTACAAACTCCCCACTGTAAGCCATTATATACCAAGGAATTCATGTCGAACAATGGTGTCTAGAAAGATGTGGGGACATAACTCCCTCATTGAAGACTTGATGTTTTAAATCTCATGAGAATCTCATCTGTTCCGTCATAATACTATGACCAATGAAATCGATTTCCCATGAAAGAATTTCACTAGAGAGTCAACAATATCAATTGTTTTCTCTACAATAGAAACACCTTTCTCCAATTTGATTTATTTCCAACCTAGAAAATGGGAGGAATGAGTTTGGTACTTCTTGAGGTGAGATGTGTAGAAAACATCATCAATACCAATCCACTAAACTAGAAATTCATTCTGATAAGAAACCTTCCCAAACTGTTCAGTGAACACTAATGGTCCAATATATCTCAGAGCCAACATTCCCTATTTTCCAAGCCAATAACAACTTAACTGAAGGGAGATGTTTAAGAAAACATTGTCAGTAATGGAAAACTACAATAGACAATACTAAAGATCCATATAAAATTTTGGATGACTTTGAGCTATAACCATAAAATGATTTATATATTAAATCCTCACCAATGCTTCCTAAATGAGACTCGGTCCAACCACATTTTTCTCATCCACCTCTTTGAAAAATATAGGTGACCTACATGGGAGACTATAAAACTTCCTCAAAGGAAGCCATTTTAATCAAAAACTAATAAAATTTGATCTAAAAACTCAATCAATCCCAGATGTATATCCCATTATCCACCAAAAGATTAGATACATGAATGGATTACACCCTCCATGATTTGAATAGAACACTCCCACTAGCCATCTATTTATATATGGTAAGTTTTACTCTATCTGCACTGAGTCTCCATCACCTCCTATATACTCTTCTAGAAACATGAGGTAAACCAAGGATCCCTATCCAAAACAATGGTATATGGAACCCCATGTAACCTCACAACCTCATGCATATATAGCTTGCCTAAATCATCAACCTTAGTGGTGTCCCTGATCGGAATAATGTGAAATAAATTTTTAAACCAATCAATCAATATCGAGATAGTATTAATCTGTCATGGATTTTGTGGTAATTCAATAATAAATTTCAAGGAAAACTTTTCCCATTTCCAAATCAGCACCATAACAGTTGAGAGAAAACTATAATTTTTTAGATGATATGTATTTACATTTTGCAATATATAACATTTGGACAAGTAATTTTTAATTTTAGGAATCATACCCAGACACTGGAATCATCATCTCATATCATAATTCATTCTTTATAATTACCATATTAATTATCCATGATTAACTATGGTAGTCAATAAAAAAATATTTTCAAATATTATGGGATGAAAATATGATCCCCAAATTTAGAATACCCTCAAAAGAGAGAGACTAACCAAAAACAGCATCCCCACCATATATGGTTCCTCTAATTCCACTAAATTCATCATATTAGTTCCAATCCAAAATAATAGACTCATGAAGATATATCGATAAATAAACACTTTTTAGACCCAAACCGAAAATTTCCTCCAAACGATCTTGGGGAAACTGAGCGAAGAGCCCCATAATGTTCCAATACTCTTTTGATTCAAGAATATCATGTGATGGTACTTTTATACGAAGGGTTTCTGCAATTTCATTCCCCTTCCTAGGGTTGTACGTGATGTTGTAGTCAAATGTATAATTTCAGATAACACAACATAACTATATGAGATTCAATTATTTTTAAGAAAAGATATAACTCATAATTTTATGGTCTGATTGTTTTGAGAACCTCTCTCAAAAAAAATATAGTACCATCAACATTTAATCACATGCATAACTATGAAACACTCAAAATCATGAGTGGGGTATTTATTCTCATGTAGTCAAATCTCGCAAGAGCGCTAATCCACCAAATTAGTGTCCTTCATAAGCACGCAACTCAAACCATCACCAGAAGAATCACAAAAAATAACATATGCCTACTAGAGTAAGGTAAGATAAGAATAAGAGCTAATGTCAAAAGTAATTTCAGGTCATTAAAGAAAGTTTGACACTTTATATACCTTATTAATTTCCCCACTTTCCTTGTTCTAGCAGGTAATAGTGATTCCAGCTTCATGAAATCCTTGAAGAACCATCAGTAGTAACCAACAAGACTAATGAAGCTCTAAATCTCAGAGGTGTTTTGTATATATTCCCATGATAACAAACCTTCACCTTCTCTGGATCAACTGACAAGAAATGATCAAAAATCATGTTCCCCAAGAACATCACTTCATTGGTCCATAAACCACATTTGAAAATAATTCCATACATATCATAAGGATTTCCAAAACCAAACTCAAATGGTTCCCCTTCCAATGATTATAGCTTGAATAAACCAAAATATCATCTATGAACACTAAAAAAAGTGTCTAGATACTCATGGAATATCTAATTAAATAAACAAATAAAAACAACAGGAGCATTATTTTGTCCAAAATACATCACAAGATATTTTTAACAGTCATAACTACTCCAAAAATCTATCTTCGTTTTATTAGACTCGAAAAATATGAGATGAGGATAACCTAACCAAAGAATGGCCTTCAAAAACAACATTTCCCCCTTTAAGTGGTCAAAAAAATCTTCCGCGTAGGTCGAAGGATAATTATTCTTAACCATTATTCAGTTCAAATTCCAATAGTACACACACAAATGATGTAAACCATTATCTATCTTGGAAAATGTGACTACGGTTTCCCAATGTGAAATATTGGGGAGAAAAAACTTTACATGATTATATCATCCCATTGAATCTTGATATATTTCATCCTTTATAGAATGACATGTTAAGAGGGTATCATGATCTACTACATATCTACCACCATATAAATTATAAAATTAACCCCCCCCTCAAGAGGAAGATTGAATAAATCATTTTGGAAAACACAAGGAAATTACTAAACAACCAAGGGAAGATTTCCCACAAAAGAAATTTCATTAGGATCATCTGTAATAGTAGAAAAAAAATTCTCAGATCTAGGTGGGAATGTCTTACATTACCTCATGACCTAACCTCAGATCCCACACTCAATAAAATACTTGAGATCTCTGATCAAAAAAATGAAGGAGACACACTAATGATGGAAGTCAACCTCATCAAGATGAGAAACATACGATTCCATACAAATGATGATATTAAAAATATCTAGATTAAGAATGAGGTAAACCAAGATTAATCATTATAAACTATTAATAGGGAAAAATAATTTAGCTAAAACCCTACTCTTTCCTCTTTCTAAGAGGTGTCTCTATCTACATTGCAATGGACATGAGTTTCAATGGAAGTTTAATAATGTCCACAAAACATGTAGATAGAAATGATTTGGAGGAACCTATGTAAAATAATGTAGTAACTATTGGATATAAAATAAATATGGTACCTCTAAATGTCTCTATACCCACATCTACCTATGCTGGAAACTCTACCACTCTGTAATGGTTCATCACTCTTAAATAATTTGTCTAGAAATTTGTAGACATTGAAGCATCTAAAAATGTTTTAGTATCCTTTGGGGATGATGATCGTTGACCATAATGAGGAATTTACATATCATTATAAAAACACATTATATGCCCCTATCATCCATAACTATCACACATCTTCACAAGTGTGTAACAAGATCATTGGTTGTGCCTAACATTGCCACACCGATATCAAGTTAAAGGATATAACTGATGGTTCAAAGGTGAAACTCTACTGAGAACCACCCCACCACTCCTGTGATGATCATTAAACTTCCACTTCCTCCCCTACATGACACTAAATCTTCCACTGGGTGGATGATAAGGTGATTAATATTCATCCTTTTCTGGCATATCTAACTCTTACATCATTTCTTTATCTACTATCACTGCATAGCTAGAAGGATTCATCATAAATACATATGATTGTATATCTGGTCGCAAACCCTATAGGTACTAATGAGCCTTTTTCTAGTAATTATTTACTACCTCTAAAGAAAAACTAACATGCTTCATGAATGGATTAGTGTATTCTTAAAATGAATTATTTTTTCTACTCTAAGGAGTAGAACTCTAGATACTTCACTATCAACAGTGACTCTGGAAGAATCTATTAAAATAATTGTCACTTGATACCCTGTATTCCAATACCATGTGTGTATCCACCAATAACATGGAATCCTATCAATGATTACTGGGACACTATAGTATATACTCCACATGATTTACCTCTATCTTCTCATGTGTGTCTATGAATTCAAGGATATGTTAAATCTTGTCTAGGTAGTCTTTAACCTCGTGGGTCTCACTCATACCTTTACTGAATGGGGAATTCTCATGTAATAACTCACATGATCAAACCCTTTCTTCTCCATCTCCTGGTTATACCTCAACAAAAGAATTTGAACTTAAGGAACATTTTGGTCTACATCACAAACTACTCGTGTAATAATTTTGAAAAGATTATGATCTCGATTTGGATTCCCTTGAGGACAATCCACTGAACTCTCTAGAGGAACAAGTCAGATACTTCTTGGAGGCATAACACTACACAATGAAATAGAAGAGATGATAAAACATCATGATAATCTCCGTTTAAATCATAAAACCATAACTATAAACAGATATTAAGATTAATAACTCAAAACAAGAGACATATATTCCAATATCCTAAGGTAAATTGAGTCTTTTTATGAGAAGAGTTGGTCATACAGTCATCGAAACCTACCTCTCATGTCCCTATAACTATATCTCTAGTATACTATCTTCCCAAAACCGAGCACACATAACATTGATGCCAAACTATGGTGAACAGACCCAGACACCCTCAAAACTCAATACCCTACCTGACCTGACACGTACCTGAAGGGCATTCCCAATCTCCACAGACAGGCTTTTAGCAATTTGGTATCAAAAACAACTAGATAGGATGATTTCACAAAACCTAAAGAAGAAAAAATCACTTCTATATGTACGAAAAGAATAAAAATTGGAAGATTAAAATAAAAAATACTTCTCATAGTAAAATTAAATAGTTTAAGTGATAAAACTCAAAAGTAGACAAATTGTCTCCAAGATACAGTTCCATCAATAACAGAAAACTAAAATATAAATATCTACTATATGTGATATCATTGGAAAAACCACAATAGTTCACCCCCAGCTACATTTAAACAAATAACAGAAATGTTACCACCACATTGTGGCACCCTCCATTTCCCTACATTGAAAGACATAACATGGTATATGCACCTATAAAGGGGTGCATGGGGTGTTAGCTAAATAGAAATTTAGGATCTCATCAAGGTTTTCCATAACAAGTATCTCTATAATAATACAAAAAAATATCAAATTAAAATAAAATAGATCATTATAATTAGTTAAAAATATTCGATCAAATTCATGGAATGTACATATAATTTTTCTACATTTCCAACTAACTCAGGTAAAAAAATTCAAATAATATTACACACATTAAAGTAGTAAAATCATGTATCAAATAACATATCAAATACAAATATGTAAAATAACATGCATTGGTAAATCTTTTCAAGGATCACTGGACATTAGGATAGCTATAACACTCATACCCAAATACAGAAAATCACATGTATCAAGTTTCTAGATATACGAATCAAATGTTGAGATCCTACGATAATGAAATATGTGATCCTATTAACTGGTCTAACATGTCCCTAAAACATAAATCCTAGAGAGAAATGGAACAACTCATGAGTGAACCCCCAACAATATCGAAGGATGAGGTATATTTGTACACATTCAACTTAAGTACCCAAGGCTTCCAAAGTGAAACATTTTCCAAATCATTTCATCAAAACCATTATTTTAAAACCATTTCATAAATCCATTTTACAATTATTTGAAATTGCCGTCTCCTTTTACCAAACAAGGGGAAAAAATCCTTTCTCGAAAACCCATTTGCATACTCACAGAAATCATTTAATCAATCATACCATTTTATTTACTCTTTTTTATCAAAACCATAAAAAACAGGGTTCATAAAACACATGTAAGAGGTGGAACCACCTACATAAAACTCAATCTACACACACCCACAATAGGATCCACTATCATGAAAGAGTAACAAGACATCATAAGGTACCAAGATTGAATACTTTCATATTTAAATCAATTCAACATGAAGAACAACCACTAATGGACATAAAACAACAAATATATCAAGGTAATCACATGTCACACCCTAACCAACCCAAATATGAGCATATAAAGGAAGATCACAAAATATATATGGAAAGGATGAAAAAGGATCAACAAGAAAGGGACAACTGATCTAAACATAGTGAAGTGGTGATGCAGAGATGAATGAAAATGAGAAAGAAGGAAGATCACTTTGCTTGAGAGTTTTATTGAAACTTCAACAAAGATCAATCTTCTAATGAAATGGATCAGAATGATTAAAGATCCCCAAAATCCTTTAGGATAGCTCTTATGTTTTGAGATAGGTTCATTCATATTGAATGATAAATAAACGTACCTATTTTTCATAAAAACTACAGGATGCACATATTAGAGGACATTAATCTAGGGTTCACGATATGAAATACATAGAAAGAATATGCACCGAAAAAGGAATCCTCTTAGTTTAAAAATACACTCATTTACCATTTCATCATGTGAACCAGTTTCATGAATTGTAAACATTTCATTATTTTAACCATTTCATGGAATTATCAGGGGAAATGTTTCACATTGTGTAACTAGTTCCCAATGTGAAAATGACCAGCATGTAGATTCTGTATAAACATTTGGAAAAATTCTCCGTGTCAACCCAAACACCAAGGGAAATCCACCTAATCCTTTTTTACATTTTTACCTAGACGCTATTAATTCAAAAATCATAAATCCCAAAACATTATTTCATTTTTACTAGTAGATGATCATCCTCCTAGGAAGATCAAAAACACACAAGAACAAAGATGAAAACAAAAAGTGTTATGAGAAATAGTTGAATGTAGATAACGTGATTTTATATATATTATATTTATTTTTTACAAGGTGGAGTTAAGATAAACAATATTTATAAACCCTGAGTCATAGTGTGCATAGATTGTGATATATTATCGATGATAAAAATCAAATTGATATAATTTAGACATAAATTATTTTTTAGAAAAATTAATCTTGCCATTAATTTTATAAGATATTGTAATGTTATTTTATAAACATTGTTAGGATAATTTATATTTTTTTAGAGTTACAATTTTATGTTACATAGGCCTCATATATTATATTTTTAAATCCATTAATTACACCATACTGAACATATATGGTTGTAGAGTGTGTTTCAAAGACATCACTCATCCTCTTCCACATCATTGTGTAGAACCATCCAGATCATTCATGTAATAATTTAGGTATATGAAACATATCCTTATTACACCATGATATGTTCACATATTAAATTATATTTTTCTTAAAGGTAGAAAGCTGATTGATTTTACAAAGTATCATTCAGGATACATTGAGTATTGGGACATGCTTTCCCAATATAGTATCTCGCAGTATGGCTATCCCACAATATTATTCTAGTTAGATGATCAAAGAGATTATGAAAATTGGTATAGAAGAAACAAAATCACATAACTTACATTCTATAAGATATAAATTAAGTAGTTGGTATGTTAATTAACATTTAATATATTTTTAAGACATTTTCATGTTAATTTAAATGTTATTTTATTTTAATTCAGACAAACTTGATTAAAATTTACATAATATTGATCATCAGCAAGAGGAAATTATTAGGTAAGACGTTTCTCACCCAGATCAGAATGCTCTTTTAGACCCTCTCCATTTCATATATTAGAGTGTTTATAAAGTAGAGCCACAACTTTATCCTGGTCCACAAGCTCCGACTAAGGCACTTGTGGATGATGATATGCCTTTTGTTCTAACTAAACATGATTAAACTATGCCATAAATTATATCTTGAGGACATAGACACAAACATATACATGGTTATAGGAAATGAAATAATGGGAGACACTTGAGAGAGGTTTCGACATATGTTGATGCGTCGTAGAAAATGGATCATATACAACTGATGAAAAATCATGCACATTTGATAGAGGTTTATGTTTTATATTTATCTACTCATACATTTTAAATACATTCATCTCATAAATATAATATAGTATACATCTGTATATTGTTAATGATGTGGGACATGGCTATGATATCATAGCTTCTGAAAAACTCATGTGACACTTCCATCGATGATGAAGTCCGGGATACCACATTTGTAGAATCTCTGTGAACTCCATTCAGTCATCTACCATCATTTCCATATGGATCCATATATTATATTGGGAATTTCTCTTCTTAGTGGTATGAGTTTTCCCCAAAAACACCACATATTGAGATTCTGTCATCAATAGAGTAATACTCAACAGTATAAAAATCACATAACTATATACCCTTGGTAGAGGTAGGGGCACAAGATGAGGAGGAACCCATGACTATATTTATTACACCAAGATAGAAAACATTTTGGACGTGGAGTGGAAGTGAGGTTCATAAATTGGGTTGTGGTAATGGGGGCATCGATGTTGATTTATTCTAGTGTTACACAATTTATATATATATAAACCTATTTAGTGATAAAATTAAAATATATTCTAGAATCAATATTTATATATAAGTTTTCATTTACAAAACATCCATTTTTCTTATTTCCTCTCATTAATTATTTTTCTTAAGACGCATATCCTTTATTGTTCAATACTACCCTCTATAATGACATTGAATGTAGAAAAACATTATTCACCAATACAGTATTTTTAACAACAACATCTCATTTTAATAAGTATTTAACTAAAAATAACAAAAACCAGTTGTATTACATTTAACAAAAACATATTATATTATCCTTAACTTTAGTTTACCCTTACATGACATAGTCTCACCCTTAAATAACACTTTTTTACAATTACATAACATTAGATTACCCATATTAAACGTTTTTTACCCTTACATTTTTTTTAAATTATTATTTGAAAGAAAAGACCTCTTTAGACTGGGTAGAGGGAGACCCATTACATAGCCCGAAGGCCCAAGGCCAAGTGGCCTGAATACAAGATTTGAAAGCCCATTTTTTTTGGCCTAAAGGACCCCTCGGTGAACAGTACTGCTACAGTACCCGCGCTGCTAAAGTGTCTGTTACAGTCCCTCCACCACTACAGTGCCGCCGCTGCTACAGTACTGGGAAATTCGCCCCTGCCCGGATTCGATATTGGGTCTTTTGGATGCCAACTAGGAGCCTGTACCACTAGGGTACATGCTCGTTGGCATTTTATTACCCTTACATAACATTATATTACCCTTACACAATGTTATCTCACCCTTACTAAATATTAATTTACCATTACCTAACCGACGCATGATTTTTTTATCGTACATACCATTTTTTACACTTAATTTTTTTTACTTATTTAACTTTAGTTTAACCTTATATAACATTAGTTTCCCTTGTATAACATTGTTTTACCCTTATATATCTGTATTTTAACCTTACATAGTTCCTTTATCACTTTCATGCATTTTTTACCCTTACTTAACTTATATTTACCCATACCTAAACATTTCTTAACAATAGTAAGATTTTGTTTACCCTTACTTAACATTAGATTATATTTTTGTAAAAAAAATTTAACCTTAATTAGATTTTTCTTACCTTTTTTTAAATTTAGATTACCATTACATATATTTTTTTACCCTTAATTTAATTTATTATTTCCCTTTAATTACTTTTTTTTACACTTACTTAACTTTATTTTACAGTCACATAATTTTATTTTACCCTTACATTAATTTTTTTTATAATTAATAAACATTATTTCACCCTTACATAACATAGTTTCACCCTTACATAACAACTCTTTATACTTACATTAATTTATCTTACCCTTACATAACATTTTTTACATATATATATCTTTGATTTACCATTAATGAATTTTGTGTTACCCTTACATAATTTCTTTCTTCCTCTATATAACACTGTTTTTAACTTACATAATTTTAATTTACCATTACATAACTTTTTTTATCCTTAACCAACATTAGTTTTCCCTTATATAATTTTTTTACCCTTAATTAACTATAGTTAACCCTTACATAATATTTCTTTACAATTAATTAACATCTATTTTCATTTACAACACTTGTGTTTACCTTAAATTAACTTTATTTTATCCCTACCAAACTTTTTTACACTTAACATTAGTTAACAATTACTTAAATCTATTTTTCGCCTACATAATTTTTTTTTCACCCATGCTTATGTTTATTTTAACATTGCAAATTCCTTTTACCCTTATATAAAAGTAGCTTAAGATTACCCAGATTTTATTTACAATTAATAATTTTTCTTTAACCTTACATAACTTATGTTTACTTAAATTTTCTCTAACCTCACACAACATTTGTTCACCCATACATAACATTATTTTAACCATGATTATTTTTTCCCTTTATATAAAATTGTTTTACCCTTACATAACCTTAGTTTACCATTATATAACATTGTTTTACCCTTACTTAACATTAATGTTCCCCTTTATAAAAATATTTTACCCTTACATAACTTTTTTTACCCTCATATAACTATGTTTTACCCTTACATAACTTTGTTTTAACCTTACTTAACTTCAATTTCACATTACATAATTTTGTTTCACCCTTAATTAAACTTTATTTACCCTTACATAACTGTAACCTATATAGGTTTCAGTTTAACCATACAGACCTTTTTTCCCTTAAATGACTATAGTTCACCCTTTACATTATCATACCCTTATAAATTTTTTTTGTAAACAAATATTACATTTTTTAGAATTCTATTAAAAAAATTATAATTATATAACTAACTATTTATTTTTATTTTTATTTATTTATTTATACTAGTATATATTTGTATTTATTTATAATTATATTTTTAAATATTAATTTATAATTATCAAAATATATTTATAATTAAAAAAAATACTTCTTAAAAAATATTAATTTATAATTTTATATATTTATATTCATTATATTTTTTTTCAAAAATTCCAGGACGAAACAATGTAGGTACTACAATTTATTTAAAAAGAGTAACGTACAAGAAGGAAATGGTGTTATATGGGGGTTTACATAAACAAGAGTAAGTTGTTCCCCACATGTCTGAGTCTACTACAAGTTAATAGTCTTGAGGGGCCATATTTATCCACATGGTGCCAATATCCATTATTCCCTTGTCTGACAGCACATTTGGGACCAGATTGTTTGACATCCTATCTCAATAATTACATTAATTTATTTATTTACATATTTATTTTTAGTTATAATTATTAAAAATATAAATTTCAATAATTTTATATTTATAATTATATAAATATATATAATTATAATAAATAAATTTAATAGTTAATAATTTTAAATATATTTATTTAACTAATTTTATAATTATTTAGCTATATTTATAACTATATAATTATATTTATATAATTATATAATTATATAATGATATTTCTTTTTAAAATATAGTAAATATATATTTATAATGATATGTATATATAAATTTATAAATAATTCTAATTATAAATATATGTATAATGATATAATAAAATTACAATAATATTTTTATAAGTAGTTATAATTATTTTAATAGTTATAAAATTATGTATTCATAAAAAATATTGATATATATAAATTTATTATTATTTAAAATTATTATAATAATAAAAGTATGTCTTAAAATATATATTTATATATAAATAAATTTTTTGTATTATTATAATTGAAAATATATTTTTTTAATTATATTTATAAATACATATGTTAAATAATTTGATTTTTTTGATAATAATCAATCACATATATTCTATATCAGCAACTATAATGAGAATATATACATATATATATATATAAGATCTATAGAAAAAGAACTATTTATTAAAAATAAACTGGCCAGAAACAAATTAAAATAAAACAAAGAAAGAAATATTGTAAAGTGTGTCATTGATCACACCGGTGATCATCGTCTCCATGTAGATCTTGTAATTACTTGGTGGAGGTGGAATGATGATACAACTTGTCCCACATAGGCCATATATAACAACCTATACTTTTTTTCAATAGAATATTCCCTTCTTATAATTATGACATATAGTATAAATCATATAAAATTACATATAGAACACAATACAAACATTATAAGTGAATAAAAAATGAAATGAAATTTATTTTTAGAAATTAAAAAACCTATATTGAAGGAATATTAGCATGACCTTTGGAATAGTAATATGAACATTGGGAATATTAAACCAACCAGAATAATAGTAACCCCACCTATGACATTTTAAATAAAATATAGTTACTATATAATTGAAAATATTATATAATTATATCATAATATAAGTAATTAAATGTTATAAAAAGGATAAATTAATTGTTGTTATTTTTGTATAAAAAATATATTTGTTTAAAATTTTGTAATAAATGTATTTATTTAGAAGAAAATTTATTTTCAGAAAATAGTTTCAACAATTAATACTTTGTTGCCTTATGATTATAAGATAATTTTATGAGACCATAATAAATTTTTCAACATGTCATAAAATCAGCTATGATTTGAAAACGGGTATTTTTTTTGAATAAATGATGATTTTAATTAAAAATTAAATATGTATTATTTAGAAAACTAATTTCATAAAATGGAGTTCAATTTTGAATCATACACGTAGAAAATTATATGGGTGATTTTTTGGGATTTTTCTTAAAATGATGAATTTTTTGTCAGTAATGAAATACGATTATTTATGGTATTTAATAAATACATTAATTATTGAGTCATCGTATGATTTATGGATTATTTAAGCCCATAATATCAAACCATCGCCCCCTATTTACTTTATTTAGTCATGTAAATCAAAACTAATCATTGTATTGATCAAAATAGTATGGTAATGAATAAAGAAATCAAAAACCTCCCCTATAAATACCACCCCTCACCACATCTTATCCTCACAACTCAAAAGACATGAATCTTTCCCAATATTTGATTAATAATCATCCATATAATCCCCCTATATCCAAGAGTTGTTTCTTAATGAATGACCAAACCTATGTTCCTTAAGGTGGTTCTCAACGAGGTGAAATTGAGAGGTAAATCCTCTTCCTTTTTCATTTATTTTCTTTCAAATATCTTTTCTTTTTGTATCTTATCCTAAACTACCCTATTAGAAGTGGCATTATAACTCCAATATCATTTATATAATTTAACTATATCATTTCAATGGAATATACATAATCAAAATTATTTCTCTATACAATTTATTCTAAAAATAAAATCATCACTCATGATGTGTCAATTTACCTACTTCATGGACAATGTGTTTTCAATTTCCATTAAATCCATCATGGATGTTCATAAAACCATTATAATGGATGAAAAATATTGTAAATTGTATGTTATAACCTTTTTTATGTTCTCGAACTAAATTGTTTGTAATAATAAATAATGAAACAAAACTAGTTTGTGACATTCTAAGAACCACCAAAATAATGTAAATGATTATCACTAACATTATATATAATTATTCTTCCTCAATACATAAAACCAAATGGAATATATTACCATTTAATATTATGGATTATTATTAATAAAATTTTATGACAATTCTATGTAATTATACCCATTCAACATAAACATCCTTATTAATATTCAAGTGAACAGATCGTGAAAACCCAAAAATAAACACTCTCAAATGATGGAATTAAACTCTATAACTCATATAAAAATCTTTTAATGAACTTAATAAAATAATAATAAATTAGATACATGTATAATAGGTTTGGTATACAGTAATTAATTAATCTAATCTGATTATAAATGATATTAAAGTGAATGAATCTTTCATACAGAAGGTATAGGGATTTCTCAGACCCATTTCCTTTCTTTTCATTATTCAACATTCATGCAAAATTTTTGTATGGAAGTTATTAAAATACAATTTATTTGTTAATACCTTTTATTTTCTGGTATATTCATGTTTTTAAACATATATTATTATAAATCAAATGATTTTTCAAAATTAACTTTTCATTCCAAAAAAACATTTTGACTCCTCTTGAGTTGTTTCTTCTTCACTCAAGATTGATGATTCTTATATCAAGTATTTCATTCCATTATTATTTTGGGAAATCAATTGTTTGTTAAAAAATTATGCTTTATTAAATAACACAAATTCCTTCCCATGTGTTATTTTATGATTGATGTATGTTCTATACGACAAGCAAGATTATGTAAATGTTATGAGGTGACAGGTGAACCCATAATTTTATAGTGCTCAAATGAATCAGGTTATGTGATTTATCCAATGATATAATGAGATATATATACATGAACATTATACTATCTTTGTTCATAATGATAATTTTATAATGATTCTCTTATTCTATGCATGTACATGATGAAATCTTTGTTCATAACTATGTGTGGTAGTTGTCTAAAAAGACAAGATGTTTCATTTCTATGAATTGAATCATTCCAAGCCTCTATATAATTTTTTCATTTGTGATTATGATTAAGATACCATTATTATGTTATGATGATGATTATTATTCTCGCCCATATTATATTGACCCTTGTTCTTATACGTCCTCTTACTTGGATTTTAGATCATCCATTTTCTTAATGGATATCCTGAGGTGATTTCTTGTATTAAGAAGAACATAGGGGATACTAAAAATCTAAATATGATGGATTCAAATAAATTTTTAGTTATATTATGTAAATGTTATATACTTTCCTAATTTTCTGAAGATAATAAACCTTTAGATCCTAGTTTTGTTATGATATTATGTTTTTTATCTTTACAATGATTTAGTAGTTATATAGGCAAAGTATGGTCTCTATAGTTGTTATGAGAGAAAGGTTTAGTTAATTTGGGAATTAGGATTATAAAACTATAGTAAAAACCTCTATAATGAGACTAAGTAAAATTAAGCACCTGAGAAGATTTGTTTTTGAAAAATGATAAAAACAGGGATCCGAAAAGATATGTATTAATAATTAAATGCACAAAAATATAAATTATTTATTCATGAGTTGTTGACTTATGTTTTCTTCAAACCATATATATTATAGAAAATTTCTGGAACTAGGAAAAACGAGGCCAAAAACTCATGTGAGGGACTATGGAATGATTTCATGAACAACATCCTCAATTCCTTGGGAGGTGGAGTTAAAAATTTCATGATGATGTTTACCCAGCTATCTCGGGTTACGAACAATAACCTGAATAATGTGGAACATTCTTCTTCACCTAAGAGTGGAGAACTGTCTACCAAGTCTTTTATACAGAAACAGACACTGAGATTTACCAAATCATTTGATCCACTCATCATAGAGTAGTGATTCAAATCAATAGAGAAAATATATTGTGTGCCTCACTAATTTGAGATGGAAAAGATGAATCTGATTGTTTATCCTCTATATAGAGATGATGATCAATGGTTGGTGTTGATTGAGAACACCAAAACGGTGGATGAAATTGAAGAGATGCAGTGGGGATCCTATAAAATAATATTTCTTAGAAAGTATCTCTATTGACCTCTATTTTCATCACATTGTCTAAAAAGAATTTAAAGGGAACAGACATAGCAGAAATTGATTCATCCTTTGATGAAAACATCAAAAATCGACAAAGTCATGAACAATGCATCAAAAGCAAATGTGCTGCGCAAGTTCCATCACTGTCATGCAAGTCCACTTGTGCGACACTTAATGGTCACACAAGTGACTTGAGCTCCCTAAAGGATAACTGTCAGGGTCTTCTTAAGCCTATAAATAGACCCTGTGGGCCCCCCATTCTAAGAGGAATTTTTCCAGAAACTCAGATTTGAGCTCCCGACGCCCTAGTCTCTTCTCAAAGCATCTGAAACACTTCTATGGTAATTTCTTACCTAGAACGGATGATCTAAAGAGAGGGAGGAAGGCCTAAGTGTTGAAACTCATCAACACTTGCGCGCCTGAGTGGCCGCCCTTAAGGGAAATGGCCACACTTGCGCGCCGCCTAACTCCTTCAATAGAACTTGTGCGCCACTCTTATAGAAGAACCTCAGGATGATTCTAAAGGCTTTAACCAAGTGTCTCTCAAGTATTACTCTGCTGGTTAATCGTCGTGCATGTACCCATGTGTCGCGCAGGTATACTTGCGTGACCAACACTTGCGCGCCTGCTAGGACTTGAACGCCCCTGAAATTTTTGGTGCCTTTCTCGGCCATTTAACCCCTCTTATGCCATTCCACCTCTCCTATTCAAGATTTAGTCTTCAAGACACTCTTCAAAGACATTTATGGCATTATTTCTTGATTTTATTTCCTTATCTGAAAATAATTCTGTGGAATATCTCTCAAAACCTGGTGATTTACACATATTTATGTCACTAAAGATTGGGATTTCATTCATTCAACCTCATCCATTAAGATGAGAGTCCACTTTAACCTGGGCCTCCTTTTCCGGAATAAGCCGCAGTCATAATTCTCAAATATGGGCATCCTCCTTAGGAGCAATCCCCAAGTCCTCATTAATTTGGGCCTCCTTTTCAGGAATAAGCCCCAGTCATAATTCTTAACATGGGCCACCTTTTCAGGAATAAGCCCCAGTCATAATTCTCAAATATGGGCATCCTCCTTAGGAGTAAGCCCCAAGTCCTCATTAATCTGGGCCTCCTTTTCAAGAATAAGCCCCAGTCATAATTCTTAACCTGGGCCTTCTTTTCAGGAATAAGCCCTTGTCATAATTCTAAAATATGGACATCCTTTTTAGGAGTAAGCCCCAAGTCCTCTTTAATCTGGGCCTTCTTTTTCAGGAATAAGCCCCAGTCATAATTCTTAACCTAGGCCTCCTTTTTAGGAATAACCCCCAGTCATAATTCTCAAATATGGGAATCCTCCTTATGAGTTAGCCATAAGTCCTCATTAATCTGGGCCTCCTTTTCAAGAATAAGCCCCAGTCATAATTCTTAACCTCGACCTCCTTTTCAGGAATAAGCCCCAGTCATAATTCTCAAATATGGGCATCCTCCTTAGGAGTAAGCCCCAAGTCCTATAATTTTCAAAACCCTTTATCCTGGGCCTCCTTTTAAGGAGTAAGCCCCAATCATAAAGTCCCTTAACCTGGGATTCTTTCTCATGAATAAGCCCCAGTCTTAATCCCTCTTAACCAGTCTTGATTTACATTTGATCTGGGATTCCTTCTCAGGAGTAAAACCCAATCATGAGTCCCTTTTTAATTTAGGAATCTTCCTCGGGAGTAAGACCCAAGTTAGAGTACCCAAATCTCCATGAAGTACATAAACCATTATGGACCTTGTTCCTGGATTTACTTCACTGAAGTAAATATTAGTCCTCATCTATTATTGGGTAGTCATACATACATAAGCCCCACATCATTGCATCTTTCGTGGCACAATTGTCTGCTTTCATCAATACCTCTTTTTTCTCACACCGAGCAAGACTCACGTGAGCTTAGAGTGTAAAAGTAATCATGAATTATTTCTTTAACCATCAATCATGCATAAATATCATACTCCCTTACTCTAACTACGTGGGTTTTGATTCCTTTTCTAAACACAGGTTACGTAGGTTACCTATCTGCGGGTTCGATCCCAACTCTGAAATAATCTGTGTCCTTCTGAATAACAATAAACTTCAAGTATCCCACTGAGTGGCTTTAAAACCAGCATGGTCTTCATAATGACCAAGAGACATCTATATAAGTGTGTCTAAGGATACCATTTACTATGAATCTTTAATAAATACAGATGATTCTCTATCGATGAAGAACATCGAATACATATAAAAGATTCTCTAAATTTCATACATATTTAATCATTGATTTTCAGATCTGAAGAAAAGCTCAATTTATATTTGGTAATGTAATAAGGATTCGCGAACATAACATAAATCTATAAAGAGAGTCCCGGAGTAAACAATAAATCCCCTCAAAAAGGTGTGATGAGTCCGACCTCTCATCCTCTCGACCAATGCAAATTCCTAAGCCTCAACAATCCATAAACTAGTGAGCATCTTCCTTTGGAAAGTATGTCCAAATGGATGTGGAATCATTGGATGTTTCCGGTTCTACGAACAAACCCGTTAGAAACCGATAGGAATGTTTGAACCTTCAATCAAGGAGGTCTTCCCCAAATTCCGAGGGAAACAGAAAATGGTGAACCCGACGTGAAGCCTTAACCAAGTTAAAAGAATGTTTTACCCATTTGTTAGGCCCCTATTTAAAACTCAATGAGAGGGCCAACAAAAACAATCATTGACATATATACTCATCCAAAAGATGTAGTGGCTGAATTTATCTTGATTACGTCTGTTATATCAAACAAGCACTCCTTTCTAAGATCTTCTGCATTTCCAGAATGGCTGCTCTCAAGTTCTCACCTGTGAATACAGCTGCTGCAAATGCCATTGTTGCTAATCCTGCTAGATCATCATCTGCTCTAAGGATGACATCACCTACTCAGCATCTTCAACGCTGGGTATCAAATGCGCTGGTTAACGAGTACTTCCAACACGGTACCATCCCAACTCTGGAGGCTTCCCAACAAGCCCTCCAAGTGAACAAATCACACCGGACATCCAAACAACGACGACCACTGATCAAGAAGCAGGCAGTGCTAACCACCGTCTCCAACCATTTCGGGTCGTTATCCCCAGAACACAATCACCATTCACTCCCATATTCTGGGGAGGTGAATGAGCAGGTCCCTCAGGGTCTTAATTCAAAGAAGCAGGAGTTCTTCCCAAGGGATCCTATCAACAATCGCCACCAGACTCGTGTGGAAGTACGCCCTCTACATGATGAGGGTACCAAGTACAGGCGTTAGGCTCAGGTTCCTCGAACCTGAGTAGGCAAGACGAACTTCCAGAGGCGGAATCCGGCCAACAGTGGGTAGGTTCTCATCTCTTCCATCTCCGGAGAAGTCAACCAACCTAATTTGGTGGCATGCAACGAGCGGGAACATACACCTGCTCGTTTTAATTCCACTGTCTAGCAGACTCGTATGGCAGCATCATGCCAATCCTTCCAGGAAATTCCGGCGGAGTACTATAGGCAAGAACATACACCTATTTATACATCATCAGCTAGTCAGCAGGATCGTCTGACTACATATGATGAAGCTCGTCAACCACGTTCGGAGAAGTGCAATCAGAAGGCACATACACCTGCTAGTATTAATCAAGCCAACTAATAGTCTCTCTTGGTAGCACACAGAGAAGTCAGTCAGAAAGCTCCGGTGACAAACAGGAGGCAGACTCAACTCTCTGCCCTCACGCTTGAGTACTGTCAGGATTCACTGACTGGAAAAGGAGGACATGAGCAGGCACATACACATACTCCAAGCACAGAATGGACGTATATCCCCGTTCTGGCAGTTGAAGTCACAAAGAATATTTTATCAATGGTGAAAGAGCAGAATCAAATCCCTGCTCATATTCTAGATTCCTGCCAGGATATTATAACAACTTCAGTGGCATCTCAGGGAATGATGCATAAATATATGCCTACCAGTGGAGTGACACATCAACAATTCACTCTGGAATAGACACACACATTTGTTCCAGTCCAAGAGGGTTGTGAGGCATACTCCCCCATATCATACGGACAACCAAGTCAGGCACATAAACCTGATTTAAGTGGAGATCCTCAGCCTTACCTGACCATATTTCCTGATCAGGAACATACACCTGCTCAGAGCAGTCACATCCATCAACAAGTGGTTTCCAAGGTGAGTAAGAAGGCTTCTAAGAAGAAGACCCGCCTAGCACAGTCAAGTGATCAAGAGCCAATCTGTAACAAGTCCTTGCTCGATGCTGGAGTTCTTGAAGCCCTCAAATAGTTATCTGTTAGAATTCAAGATTCTACTCCCTCATTTCTCAATAGTGGGAACATTTATTCTGAAGTTATTCAATAGGCACTTCCTCATGAATTCTTGCTTCATGACAATTCGGTCGATCTAAAAGTTTCATCTTCAGATAAGAGCCACAGGAACCCTCTGTGTGGTCAGAAGACCAAGGAGCAAGAGATCTCATCTTTTTCTGTAACCCACCATAGTGGTCCTCCCCATGATGATGAATTTTGCTACGAAAGTCCTCTTTGCAGTAGTGATGCACGTTGCCCAGAAAATGCTCCAGTAGAAAATGTAGTGCCGAGAAATCCCTCTTATCTTGAGGCACTTGCAAATGTGAAACCAGTCATCTCTGATGCTTCATTTCTAGAAGGTGAAATACTTTCTCAATCAGAAGATAGCCTAGGGTGTAGTTCATTCTCCGAACCACCCCTAAGTCATGCATCTTCTAGTTTGATCAATTATTTCTCTACCAATATTGTTGAATCCGATGAAGCAACAAGGAGACACCAACTCTGGTCAAATCAGGTAGAAGAATCTTCATTTAATGATAAAGAGGAAATGTTGAACATGAGAAAACAACTAGGAAAAGGTGAAGTACCAGTCATGTTTTGGCCTCTGGCTGACTCTCAGTATGACATTCCAAAGATGTTGACAGAAGATGGAATACATGATATTCATCTCAACATATGGAAAACTCTTTGTCAGTTGAAAAAGAAAGTATTATCTTATGATGAATATGAAAATCATCTTAAGATAATTGAAGGGTTACAATGTCAGATTGATTTGGAATCCTTATCAGTCTCTCGATATCTGAAGACTGAAAAGAAGCAAAGAGCCCTTAAACATTCATGCCTTAGCAAACTAAGAAGATTGCGTCAGTTAATATCCAATGCTACATCTGGTATTCATGTCAGAGGAAGGTGTGTTCATGGAGCACTACATTTCACGGTGCTCTCCAGTCAGCAAAGCCCATCGAAAATGGTCTCAAGCATTGTTATTGCCCATGGCCGGCCACAGTCAATGGGATTTGTTTGTAATCAAAATCTTGCCCAAGAACAGGCTTCAACTAGTTCCTCTCAAAATCAAGCATACAAGGAACAAGTTGTTGAATTACTCCTGCAGCAAGCAAACGAGAATATTGAACAGGCCTCTCGTATGGAGCAAGAACATCATCAGGTGACAGATGTGTCAGAAATAATCCAACGGTCTTTTGATCCAGGTGATAAAAGTGGATACAGGTTAATGCATGCAGCTAATTTCTGGACTAAGGTTCTCAAGATCAAGAGAGATTTTAAGAAAGTCTTAGACATAGCATGTCAAGAGCCACCCCAGCTTTCCAGACTGGGGACTCTTTTAAACCAACCCTTGGAATCAACAAATAGGATTCGAGGAGTTGAGAGGGAATAGTAGGAATAGCCCCAGTCCATCAGACCAGGGACTTTTTCAAATCATCAATCCCCCCCTCAGAGAAATTCAGTCTTTTTTCGATTGGGAAAGAAGCCCCAAGAGGAACGAAGAGCCAAATTTTCAGGAGATTCCGTCCAAATTACGGTTCATCAAGAAGTTCCTGAGGGATCAAATCAACAAAAGGAAATGTCTCATCAAAGAAATGGAAGAAGACAATATCCCAGAAATGCTGATAGAAGGAATGTGATGTGTTATGCATCAATCAATGTCATCAATGTCATTGTTGCTGATCCACCAGATGAGGTTCACTCAGGGGACTCAGAGGAAGAGGTTCCTGCTCAAGAAGATGTATGAACCAACAAAAATCAAGAAGGTGTGTGTACACGAAATCAAAGGATTACTCAGAACCTAGGTAATCCTTCAAGTAACCTACTTCCCCCTCTACGAAAAGGATCCAACAAAGGGAGGGGAAATAATCAGGTTACATATCCTCCCTCTGGAGAAGGCCAATCGCTCTCACTAGAGCAAAGGTTTGCACAACAAAAGGAAGAAATGAAGGAATTAAGGTGGTTGAATACAGAACTACTTCAGGGTAGTCTTCTTAGTGAGCGTGCTAGAGTCAGTCAGCCAAGGGAATTTGTTGCAGCTACTGAGATGGATAAAAAATATCCTCCTCTATCAGTACACCCTCACAGGTCTAATCCTATGGGTCAAGTGCAACAACAGTTGGCAGTGTTACCATCAGTTGCATCACCAACCACCACATCTGTCCATGCTCCAGTCATTGCACCTACCCAATTCCATGTTCAACCAGATGTTTCTAAAAATTTAATAACTACCATTGAGTCATTAACAGCTCGGTTAGAAACTATGGAATAGAAACGTGTGTAGGTTCAACTAGAAAAGAACGTTTACCCTGAATGGGTAGATTCAATCTCTTCTCCATCCAATTTTGGAAACCCTGTATTCCCTATTTTCAATTGATCAGGCGATCCTGAATAGCATTTGATGAATTATGTGTCTTGTTGTGATCCAATGATGGGAACTCCAGAGCAGCAAGAAGCATTAAAACTTAGATGCTTCGTACGGACCTTTCAAGGACCATCCTTTGTCTGGTATACAAGCTTGCAATCCCGGTCAATTACTGGATGGGAGTATCTTCGCTGAAAATTCCTTCTTCAGTTCAGCTCAACTTTTCCAAAGACAACATTTTTTGATCTTACAAACTTTAAACAAAGAGATAATGAAAGGGTCTCAGATTTCATTGCTTGCTGGAAGGGATTAACATATTCCCTAAGCTTAGCACTCCCTCAAGAGGAATTGTTGCCAATCTGTGTAGAAAATCTGCGTGACGAATTACACACGCCATCGATCCCTGTGAAATACACAGGAGGGTTTTGAGACCTTACTTCAATCACTCAGCAGATTGATGATTCCATTATATAGGCTAAGGCTAAATCTCGTGTAATTCCATTAGCTCCGGGAAGGAGAATGGGTAAAGCAGAAACTGCTACAGTTATGCTTAAACAAGAACCTGTACCTGTTTCTACTTCAAAACATTATCTTCTCGAAGGGCTCCACCTCATGAGCACCTACAACAAAGGCTGTTTCATCCAGATGATCAAAGAGATCAAAGACGAAAACAATTTGAGGATCTAAAGAGAAAAACATACTCTTTTCGAAATGTCCAAGTTCCTGGTTACTTCATTTCGGCTCTGGAAACAAATATGGTTCATTTCCTAAGGCCTAAGAGGACAAACAAGGAAGGATATGAAGATTGTCCCAATTATTTCCCTTTAAATCAAATGTTGGGGAATACCATCCAGGAGTGTTTTGTCTTCAAAGACCTCCAGCAAAAGATGGTCGACTCAGGACAAGTCAAATTAAAAGGCTCTTCAACCCAGGTAGCATGTTTCACTGCTACAGTTCCAAAGGAGGAAAGAAAATGTCCAGAAGTCAAAATAAAAAATGCACAGAAGTATGATGATTGGATGGTCAGAAAGACAATCAAACAAACTCATGCTATTTTGCGAACACAATTAAAGAAACCGATTGTGTCTTCTGCCATGAATGTTGTGGCAAAACCCTCTTCATCAGAGGGAAAGTCCTCAAAGAAATGACATGATTCAAATAAAGAAAGAGAATCAGATGAATATGAGTATGTGTCAAAGCCTATGTTGTCTCTAACTCTGGCAGACTTCATGCCATCTACTTCAAATCCATGGGCACCTCCCCACCAAATAGCACAGCCTAAACAAGCTAATCAGGCAGAGTCTTCATCAGACGAAGATTTAATCTTTGGTTCTATTAATATGATTCAATTAACATATCCATATGCCAGTCGCAGTTTCAATTTCGATGAGCCTGAATTCCCGGTATCAAACAGGGGAATCAGAGGAAGTTCCAGAGGCTCAGGATATAGGGGAAGTTGTGGAACTTTCATATTCAACTATTCCAATTCTACCCCTGCTTGAACTGTGTACGAAGCAGTAACTCATGGTAGAGCCCTTCAACGAGCTCAACAAGAATTAGCCTGTTCTTCTACCAATAGAAACTTTAGTCCTGGCACAGTTATTTTGGACGACCGGTTGAAGGTTCCATCTTCGTCCTCTCATCATGTAAATGGATCTAATCGGTCTAATCTTCCAAAACCAGGAATATTGCCAATTCCTATCCCAATACAAGATGCATCAACTTCCAAAGCATCTGCTTCCAAGGTACTTTCTAAACCACATATTCCTGTTGGGAAACGCATACCTATAGATCAGAAGTATAATGTATTGAAATACTTGGCCCAAGTACTAGCCAAGTTATCAATTCTGGATGCTTTGAATCTGTCAAAAGATCTTCGGGAAGCACTCATCGAGGATTTGTCAAGTCCTCAAGAGTTTGAAACTGAAATTGCTGCAGCTGAAGTCTATCACATAGAGAATAATCTTGCAGAATGCCATGCAATAATATATTTTACTGATGAAGATGAAAATGATGTTGTGTGTGGGAATATTTGACCTTTGTACTTATCTGGAAAGGTCAATGGCGTAGATGTCCGAAGAGCTTTCATTGACAATGGTTTAGGGTTCAACCTCATGCCCATTCATAGAGTTTGTCGATTGGGCCTCACGGAATCTGATTTACATCCTTCTACCATGATGTTACAAGGATATGATAAAAATGAACAAGAACCACTGGGCTAAGTTACACTCATAACTCTGTTTGGAGATCTTGTATCCAATTCAGAATTCATGGTTGTTGATCAAGACTCAGCTTTCAACATCTTGCTTGGAATACCCTGGCTACATCAACATGTGGTTATCCCTTCAGCATACCATCAATGTATCAAGTATTGTTTCGATGGTCATGTTGGGACATTGTATGGTGATAAGGCCTCGTTCAAGACATGTGACTCTCAATACATTGAGGCGGAATTCTATCACATGAAGGGAAGGGAGAAATCCACAACAAAGGAGATTACCAAAGTTAATGCTCAATATGGTTTGGAGAAGATTCCAGTAAATCCATTTTCAAATGTGAGTACAGATTATGTGTTGCCTATCAGTCAAATTGTAAATATAGACCCAAATAAAAATACTCTTATGGAAAGATCCACAATTTCAATTACGGAAATCGAGCCAGATAACATGGGAGAAATTGGTAACCCACCAAGCAGTAATGAAAGTAAAAATGGCGATGTCTTCATTTCATCTGATGAAATCCAACAAGTCTATATTTCGCTAATTAGGCCAGAAGAAGTTATAGCAACATCGGACGAGAATAATGATGTCGATTCTCAATCCATTATCTCCTATTTATTACCCAAAGAAGACCCTTCATCATCAGTCAGGTCGGAAATGGAAACCTCATCTTCAAGATGTGAAAATTATGACATCTCCTCTGATCATGAAAATTCTTATTTATCATCTACTATGGAAGTGGAAATTGAAGAAATAACACATGAAGAAGAAGAATAAGAAGATCTCAGAGATTCTCCTCCAGCATTCTAAAAGGGTACCTCTACCACTATGGATGAACTCAGAGAAATAAATCTGGGTACAAAAGAAGATCCATGACCCAATTTGATCAGTGCGTCCATGAATCTTGAAGAGAAAGAGATGTATACTTATTTTCTAAAGCATAATAGAGATATATTTGCTTGGAACTATATAGAAATGGCCGGGCTTGATCCTGATGTTTGTACTCATCTTTTGGGTTTACCAGAAGAACATCGAGGATTTAAGCAAGCCGTGAGAAGAACACACCCAACTTATGCTTCCAAAATTGAGGCTGAAGTGGATAATCTTTTCAAAGATAAATTCATTAAAGAAGTTTAATATCCCAAGTGGTTGGCCAATATTGTCCTTGTAAAAAAGAAGAACAGAAAAATTAGAGTTTGCATCGATTTCAGAGATCTTAATCGGCATTTTCCTAAGGATGATTAACCAGTTCCGATTACAGAACTTTTAATTGATGAAACAGCTGGAAATGAAGAACTTTCCTTCATGGATGGATATTCTTGATATAATTAGATCCGAATGGCCCTAGAAGATGAGGAATCCACAGCCTTCAGAGCCCCTCAGGGTGTGTTTTGCTACCGGGTAATGCCCTTTGGCTTAAAAACTGAAGGTGCAACATATCAGTGTGCCATGCATCGTATCTTCAAACCCCTCTTATGGAAGTTTGTTGAATTCTATATAGACGATTTGGTGGATAAATCCAAACGACGTTCTAATCACTTGGCTGATTTGGAATTCATATTCCGCAAGCATTGGCAACATAATTTTAAGATGAACCCCTTAAAATGTGCTTTTGGGTTAACCTCAGGAAAATTTCTCAGCTTTGTTGTATGCCATCGTGGTATTGAAGTCAATCCTGAGAAGACCATGTCAATCCTTGGTATGTCACCTCCTCGAAACTCGAAACAATTAAGAGGACTTCAAGTACACATATCCTATATTCGGCGTTTCATCGCCAATTTGGCAGGAAAAAGTTTACCCTTCACCAAATTGATGAAGAAGGGAGTCACTTACCTGTGGACTGAAGAATGTCAATAAGAATTCAATATTCTCAATAAATACCTCTTGAGTCCACTGGTACTCATGACACCTATTGAAGGAAGAACACTTATACTCTACGTGACAGCTCTAGAGCGATCATTAGGTGCCTTTCTTGCCCAAAAGAATGATGCTGGAAATGAAAACAACCTTTATTATCTCAGTCAAACTATGCTTGAAGCAGAAACCTGATATTCAAGTATTGAGAAGTGCTGCCTGGCATTAATCTTTGCAGTTCAAAAGTTGAGACACTACCTGCAACATCACGAGGTCCAATTTTCATCTCACAATAATCCACTAAAATTCATCTTTAGTCATCCGATGCTTATAGGACGTCTGGCATGGTGGGCAGTTATTTTGCAGCAATTCGACATTTAGTATGTGTCTCAAAAGGCGATAAAGGGCCAAGCTCTGGCTGATTTCCTGGAAGAACAACCATCAGTGGAAGACACAACTTCAGATATTGAACTCCCTGATGAGGAAGTCTTTTCTATTCAAGAAAGTCCTCAGGCACGGTAAATGTATTTTTATGGTGCTTCCAGAAGTCCAACAGGGAGGAAAATGAAAAAAAATAAATTCGACAAAGTTGGCTTAGGAATTGTGCTCATTTCTCCATAAAAGGCATTGTTACCTTATTCCTTCTTATTATGGGAAGGTGGTACCAATAATGAAGCAGAATACCAAGCTCTCATTGCAGGCTTGGAATTAGCGCTTCAAGCACAGATGAATCATTTAAAGGTGAAAGGTGATTCAGACCTGGTAATCAAACAAGTCAATGGGAATTATGCCATAAAAAATGAAGAACTAATCCCTTTTTATGATTACGTCAGAGAGTTAATGGTGGAATTCCCTTCGGAACTAACATTTTCTTATGTCCCAATATCACAAAATGCTCAAGCTGATTCACTAGCTAATGTAGCCACAGCTCTAGCAGATCCAAATCGGGACGAGACAAGCATCAGTATTGCCCACCGTCGTGCAATTTCACCTTATGTTCAAATAAGAATAGTGGAAATTAATGAAATTAGTCCCATTCCTGAACCATATGGTCATACTGTAGGATGGATGTCACCTATCAGGGAATACCTTCAAAATAGAACACTTCCACCTTATATAGCCGAGAAATAACAAATCTGGCGACGTGTGGTCAATTTTACTCTTTATGATAGCCCAGATCACCTAGAGGAAAGTCTCTACAAACGTGGTTTTTATTGAGTTCTCTTCAGATGCATTGATGGTGAAGAAACAATGGATATCATGAAAGAAGTTCATGCAGAAGTCTATGGTCCCCACCAGTCTGAACATAGACAGTCTGGTCAGATTCGAAGGATTGGATACTTTTGGCCTTCAATGATACAAAATTGTGTCGATTTCACAAAGAAGTGTCATTCATGCCATGTACATGCCAACTTCATTCATCAACCTCCATAGTTGCATCATAGAGCTAAATACTCATGGCCATTTGCCAAATGGGGAATGGATGTGGTGGGACCTTACCCTTCGGCTATGACCAAGCAGTTTAAGTACATTCTTACTGCTATTGAATTATCTTCCAAATGGGTAGAGGCAATACCTCTCAAGGAAGTCAGTTCTAAATGCATTGTTAGCTTTATCAAGTCTAACATCATTACCAGATTAGGTGTCCCTCATACCATATTGATGGATAACGGCACCAACTTCTGTTCATCTGAGGTGAAGATGTTGTATCAAGAATACAACATCAAATCAAACCATAAACTCAGAATCATGCAGCAGCCAATGGCCAGATAAAAGCCTTCAACAAGACTCTTTAAAATATACTGCAATATATGGTGGATAAATATAAGAGGTCATGTCCTGATAAACTCTTTCATGCTTTATGGGCTTATCGGACTACCACCTGCACTGCAACTCGGTCAACTCCATATTCACTGGTATATAGAACGAAATCCATCTTGCCCATTGAAGTTCAATTGCCTTCGCTCAGAGTAGCCATTTTTGATCAGTCATCTACAGATGAATAATATCAAAAGTGGTTGAATGAATTGGAATGGTTTGATGAGAAAAGATTGTGCACTTTTCACCACTTGTAAGTCTATCAGAATCGAATAGCATGAGCTTTCAACAAAAAAGTTCGTCTTCGTTCATTCACTCAGGGAGAATTGGTATTAGTTCTCAAAACTCCAATGATGCCAGGAAAGAAACCTTTCATGCTTGATCCAAAATGGGAAGGACCTTACTCAATACATAGGGTCTACTCCAATGGAGCTTATTCATTAATCTGGATGGATGGATAATTCATCACTACTCCAACCAATGCCAGATTTTTCAAAAAGTATTTTGTATAAACCCAAAATATATATATCCTAAATGGTCTGGTATGACCTTAAACTACACCACCGTCCATCGAGATGTTAAACTTCATCATCAATGGTCCAAACATATGACCTTAAACAATTTCTACTTTCGTCCCACACGACGTTAAACTGTGAAAAAGTTCCCTAAATTGTCTGGTATGACCTTAAACTGCACCACCGTCCAGCAAGATGTTAAACTTCATCATCAATGGTCCATACATATGACCATAATCTATTTTTACTTTCATCCCAAATGATGTTAAACTATGAAAAAGTTCCCTAAATGGTCCGGTATGACCTTAAACTGCACCACCATCCAGCAAGATGTTAAACTTCATCATCAATGGTCCATACATATGACCTTAAACTATTTGTACTTTCGTCACACATGACATTAAACTGTGTCCCCTTCATCGTCCTTGTTATATGACGTTAAACTATACAACAATGGTCCATACATATGATCTTATTCTATTTGTATTCCTTTCATCTCAAATGACGTTAAACTGTGACGTCCTAACTACATGACGTTAAACTGTACAGAAGTCACTTACGTCCAGCATGACATTAAACTGCCCCATCCGCAGTCCATGTATATGACCTTAAACTATTCGCACTTTTGTCCAACATGATGCTAAACTGTATCATCTTTTTATCATCCAACATGACGTTAAACTGTGGGAAAAAATGGGGAACATCCCTAATACGTCCAACATGACGTTAAATGGTATAATCTTTTGTCCTCACTGCATGACATTAAACTGCATAGTACCCCTTTCGTCCAACATGACATTTAACTATATTGTCCCCATCGTCCTAACTACATGATGTTAAACTGTACAGAAAGTCCTTGATACGTCCTACATAACATTAAATTGTACTCTGTCCCTACTACATGACATTAAATGGTGCAACACCAATAGTCCTAACTACAAGACTTTAAATTGCATAGTCCCTTCATACGTCATAGATGATGTTAAACTGTGTATCATTAAGGTTGTTGCTACCTCTTGTTCCACACATTGATTATGACAAACGTGAGCTTAGAGCAAACCTCAACCATAACACCCTCTCTGGGCCACTAACTATGTGTAGGTCCCAACATCATTTTTAGGTCGTTGTCCCCAAAAACAACATAGTCATTAATTCATTCTTTAATTTAACTACGCGGACTTTGATCCTTGCCCTCCAGGCTGGGTACGTAGGCAACCACCCAAGGTTCAAGCCCAAAACCAATCTCTTCACATCGGTTCACCTCCATCTCATACGATGTTGATTCATGATACCACCCCTAGAATCAATATCTTTACATTGGTTAACTTTCGTCCTTATTATATGACATTAAACTATACAAAACTTTTGTCTAGTATAACAATAAACTACAATATTCTCTGATACCCTCACCTGAGAGGGAACCATTATTTACATTGATTTTTCAATCATGTTTCATTTCAAAAACTAAGTGCACAGATAGAAATGCCTAAACCTTTTATCTTGGATTAAACCATAATTGTACTAAAAAGTCCCCTTTCACCCTTCACATGTATGAACCAAATTTGTACAGAGGGTATTTCTATAAATGCCTGGGCTTGGTTACCATCATTATGGGATACGTAAGAAGGTTCGAGTGTCCCTCAAATCCAGCCCCAAGTCTTTTGGGCCAAACCCCAAATTCCACTTTCAGTCCCTTGGCTGAAAAGTCCCCATGAAAACACACACTGTGTATTTCTTATAATTGTCCAAGCTCTATGACCCTAAACTAAGATCTCTAATCCTCTTGTCCCACACGACGTTAAACTATAGTTTAAGAACTACGTATGGCTTTATTCCCATCATTATGGGATACGTAGTGAAGTCCAACATTTCCAGTCAGGACCCAGGCACAACATGATTATGGTTAGCATTAATCTGTGTATCTCTGTATACATTGAACAATACCCATATTTATGTGTCATAATCCTAACCTTAAATATTTTTAGATCTTCATACCCCTTTTCTTGACTTTTAGTCACAAAAATGTTAAATTTATGAGAGTTCTTTTACCTGAATATGCAATATGTTCCCTTAGGAGGCCTTTCATAAACAGTCTCCATAACAGATTTGTCAGCCAATAGATACTATTATCTGACTTGTCAGCCAATGCCCTTATGTGGCCCTACATAATTCAACCCCCTAACGGGTTTGTCGGATACTGGTAACTTCATTCTTAAGAAGAAATCCTCCTTTGTTCTTATTGGTCTTAAATGATAGTATGTAGGGATCCGCAAAAATATCCATCCTTAACATATTTGTCCCATACCATTTTTCATGATCTGAAAGTATTCAAGTCTATGGTTCATATTCGCCTTCGCTACGTTTGGGTCAGACCTTTGTAGAAGTGATATCCATCTAGTTCTTCAATAATATTTTTCAAAAATATCTTCTCCATATTCAAGTACCCATTTCCATACTGAAAACTCTATACTTTGGAAAATTTTAATCTCCATAAACTTTCACTAGCTTATAGCAGTAGAAAGGTAAATTTCTGAGAGTTCTTTTGCTTGACTATGTAGCGCATGCCCTTAGGCAGCCTTACATAAACAGTCTACATAACAAACTTGTTAGCCAAAGGATACTATTATTTGACTATGTAGCCAATGCCCTTAGGTGGCCCTGCATAATTCAACCCCCTAACAGGTTTGCTAAATAATAGTAACTTCATTCTTGGAAACTACTTCTTCTGATGCCTTTTAGCTCTTTTTCATATCATTCCTCATATTCAAATATTCTTAAGTCATAGTTTACATATTTTTTCCCTTATACTTGAGTATGGTAATATGTTTTCAGATAAATCATCAAAGAATTGAGTCAATTCTAATTCATTCGGTCAAAGCTATTTCAACCTTAATCATTAGCCTCCTTATGTCCGACGTGCATGACTTTAAACTGCCCACAAAAGACAAGGGAACTCTGAATAAAATTCAGGTTCCAACTCACTAAACATAAATTTTGTATGATTTAGGTAATACTGAGCAATTAAATGATTCATTGTTTGTGGGGTTATTTACATTAATCCTAGTAAAAAAATCAAACTATGATTACTAACCCCTTTGGCTTAAGTAAAATTTAAAGTATGTAGAAAAATAATGTAAGTACAAATGATTGAAGATGAAAGTGTTTTTCATCGATACATAGGAGATAGAAGGAAAACCACATACTGGAGTCTCTTCCCTTTTTCAGGAATTACAAAAGGCTTTCAACATAGCTCCTCATTTGATTTACAGCATCCCGAGCCTCCTCAGAAATCACCTAGAATTCATTCATTCAATTGGATACAATAAGAGATGTAGTGGTACAAGATCTTCTTGGAACAATTGTAAAAGGATGTTCTTGAGTGCGGTTTGAGAAAGTTTTATGCTGATCAAACTGTGACTCTGTTTCTGTCCAAGAGACTTGGAAGATGGATACATGGATTTAAGAAAGGAGCATTGGAAGTAAAGATCCATTTGGAGAGAGTATTCTTTTCGGATATTGCTCTAATGCCATGTTTGTCTTATCTCCACCAATCGGCATCAGTAAAAATTTTAGCCCATGGTTTTTCCATTTTCATATCTGTAAGGAAATGGCCTGGAGGAAAAATTTGAAAGTTCACACCAATGTTGTTTCTCTTAATGCACAGCATAACCGAAATAGAGGAGTAGTAGTGCAGCTACATTTCAGGCGTATAGTTCTTTGCATCTGGAACATTGACTCCATTTAGATGACCATGACTATACAGTGACAGGTAGATTCTCGGTGGGAAATTAAGATGATATTTTTCAAGTACTTATCCTAATATGGGAGAGTGTTGTCGCATATATCATAGTAATCATGGCCAAAATGTTCATCATATCATCAATCCACTTGCTAGCCAATTCATCAACTATTCCGGGTCTAAGAGCCATTGATTCTGTACAAAAGTTGAATAAATTAACTTTTAAGTAAGTTTATTTTTCATAAAATTTGTGAAACAATTTCAGAAAAATGGATAAGGAATTAAGGTGCGCAAGTATGGATGTGTCGCGCAAGTGTTAATGTGTCGCGCATGTTTTTGGCTCGCAAGTATCACCACCCAAGTCCTATTACATTGACAACAGCGTGAAAACGAAGAAACAAAGGAAAATGAGCAACTTGCGCGGTGAAGGGGACCTGCACGGTGAGAGCTCGAGAATCTAAAATTAGATGCGATGCGCGGAAAATGACCGCGTATTTATAGGCGAGGCGTCCAACTACGCGCCTACACCCAGTGCGCTCCAACCCTGCGTGACTCGAACCTGCGCGCCAAGTGTTGCACCCTAAAAGACTTGCGCGTTGACTTTCCATTTCTTTTCTTCTTTTCCTCAGAGTCACATCCTCATTTCTTTCGGATCCAACTCTGAGGGGGGACTTTTGTTGACTCTCTTTTTTCATCACATTGTCAAAAAAAATGTAAAGGGAATAGACTTAGCAAAAATTGAATAATCCTTTGAAGAAAACATCAAAAATCGACAAAGGCAAGAACAAGGCTTCAAAAGCACATGTGTCACGCAAGTTCCATCACTGTCGCGCAAGTCCACTTGCACGACGCCTAATGGTCGCACGAGTGACTTGAGCACCCTATGGATAACCGCCTGGGTCTTTTTACGCTTATAAATAGACCCTGTGGGCCCCCCATTCAAAGTGGAATTTTTCTAGAAACTCAGATTTGATCTCACGGCGCCCTAGTCTCTTCTAAAAGCTTCTGAAACACTTCTAAGGTAATTTATTACCTAGAACGGAAGATCTAAAGAGGGGGAGGAATGAAAAAGTGTTGAAAATCATCAACACTTGCATGCCTGAGTGGCCAGCCCTTAAGGGAAATGGCCACACTTGCGCGCCGCCTAACTCCTTCAATAGAACTTGCGTGCAACCCTTCTGGAAGAACCTCAAGATGATTCTAAAGGCTTTAACCGAGTTTCGCTCAAGTATTACTCTGCTGGTTAACCATCGCACAAGTACCCATGTGTCGTGCAGGTATACCTGCATGACCAACACATGCATGCCCACACAGTACTTGCGCGCCTTCTAGGACTTGCGCGCCCCTGCCTTTTTGGGTGCCTTTCTGGGCCATTTAACCCCTCTTATGCCATTCCACCTCTTCTATTCAAGATTCAATCTTAAAGACACTCTTCAAATCCATTTATGTCATGATTTCTTGATTTTATTTCCTTATATAAAAGGAATTATGTGGAATATCTCTCAAAACCTAGTGATTTACACATCTTTATGTTACTAAAGATTGAGATTTCATTCATTCAACCTCATCCTTTAAGATGAGAGTCCTCATTAACCTGGGCCTCCTTTTCAAGAATAATCCCCAATCATAATTCTCAAATATGGGAATCCTCCTTAGGAGTAAGCCCTAAGTCCTCTTTAATTTGGGCCTCCTTTTCAGGAATAACCCCCAATCATAATTCTTAACCTAGGCCTCCTTTTCAGAAATAAGCCCCAGTCATAATTCTCAAATATGGGCATCCTCCTTAGGAGTAAGCCCCAAGTCCTCATTAATCTGGGCCTCCCTTTCAGGAATAAGCTCCAGTCATAATTCTTAACCTGGTCCAAATTTTCAGGAATAAGCCCTAGTCATAATTCTCAAATATGGGCATCCTCTTTAAGAGTAAGCCCCAAGTCATCATTAATATGGCCCTCCTTTTCAGGAATAATCCCCAGTCATAATTCTTAACCTGGGGCTCCTTTTCAGGAATAAGCCCCAGTCATAATTCTCAAATATGGGCATCCTCCTTAGGAGTAAGCCCCAATTCCTCATTAATCTGGGCCTCCTTTTCAGGAATAAGCCCCATTCATAATTCCCAAATATGGGCATCCTCCTTAGGAGTAAGCCCCAAGTCCTATAATTTCCAAAACCCTTTAATCTGGGCATCCTTTTCAGGAGTAATCCCCAATCTTAAAGTCCCTTAACCCGGGCTTCTTTCTCAGTAGTAAGCCCCAGTCTTAATCCCTCTTAACCAGTATTAATTTACTTTTGATATGGGCTTCCTTCTTAAGAGTAAAACCCAATCATGAGTCCCCTCCAAATTTGGGCATCTTCCTCAGTAGTAAGCCCCATGTTAGAGTACCCAAATATCCATGAAGTACATAAACCTTTATGGACCTTGTTCCTGGATTTACTTCCCTGAAGTAAATCTTAGTCCTCATCTATTTTTGGGATGTCATACATACATAAGCCCCACATAATTGCATCTTTCATGGCACAATTGTCTGGTTTCACCAATACCTCTTGTTTCTCACACCGAGCATGACTCACGTGAGCTTAGAGTGTAAAAGTAATCATGAATTCTTTTTTTGAGCCATCAATCATGCATAAAAATCATACTCCCTTACTCGAACTATGTGGGTTCTGATTCCTTTTCTAAACAAAGGATACGTAGGGAGCCCATCTGTGGGTTCGATCCCAACTCTGAAATAATCCATGTCCTTCTGAATAACAATAAACTTTAAGTGTCCCACTGAGTGGATTTAAAACCAGCATGGTCATCATAATGACCAAGAGACTTCTATATAAGTGTGTCAAAGGATACCATTGACTAAGTATCTCTAATAAATACAAATGATTCTCTATCGATAAAGAACTTCAAATACATATAAAAGATTCTCTAAATTTCCTACATATTTAATAATTGATTGTCAGATCTTAAGGAAAGCTCATTTTATACTTGGTAATGTAATAAGGATTCACGAACATAACTTAAATCTATAAAGAGAGTCCCGGAGTAGACAATAATTCCCCTCAAAAAGGGGTGATGAGTCCGGCCTCCCATCCTCTCGACCAATGCAAATTCCTAAGACTCATCAGTCCACAAGCTAGTGAGCACCTACCTTTGGAAAGTAGGTCCAAATGGATGTGGAATCATTGGATGTTTCTGGTTCTACGAACAATCCCGTTAGAAACCGATCGGAAAGTTTGAACCTTCAATCAAGGAGGTCATTCCTGAATTCCGAGGGAAAAAATATCCCTCAAACTATTCATAAAATGACAGAGAGAGAATTCGTAGACCTCAAGAAAAAGGAAAGTGAATCAATCATGACCTATGAAGAAAATTTCACAAGGATTTCAAGGTACAACTTAGGTTTTTTTTACCAAAAATCAAGGAAAAATTGATAGATTATTTTGTGGTTTAAAAGCACACCTTTGAAAGGATCCATCAATTACAGACATTGGTAGTTATGAAGAGTTTGTTCAATGTCCCCAAAACATTGAGATGGAATTTGGGTAGTAGTCCCATGGATATGGTGACACGAAACAAAAGAGGGAGTTTCGAGATGGTGGATCTAATGAATAAGGTGGGAGAAAATTACAACCACCCATTTGTCAAAAATAGGGGAAGAATAATGGTGGGAATTTTCTCAAATGGATGGGGAAATGATTCATATATGTGTGAGAATGCCACCAAGATCATGAGTATCAGAATAATCCAGCCAATATGATAGAGGAAAGGAGAGTACCACCCGTATTTCGATGATTCATCTGTAGAGAGATAGGGAACTATGTAAGCCTATGCACTAAACATCAATTCATCAAGGGTTATCAGCGTCATCAACCACAAAACCCAAAGAATGAAGGAAAGGATTATTCCATCACTATAGCTAAGGTGGATCAAGAAAATTAATTCGTACAAGGTATACCTCTTATTCACTCTATAATGGAAGAAGTCTTATTGGATTCTAGTTCTATATATTGATTTATATCATGCATGTTTTCGAAAAATATTTAATTATAAAGTAGTAACCATGAAGTATAGATATCTATAAAAACAAATAGTGGTGAAATTATTGCAACCCAAGTGTCGGAGTCATTTTTTGTTAGCATATATGAGATGATTTTTTTGACAAATATTATTATAATTCCCATGGTGGAATTTGACACTGTATTGGGAATAGATTGGATCTTGTTAAATAAAGAACATCTCAACTGTCTGGGAAAGAAAATAAATTTCCAAATTCCAAATCATCCCATCACTACCAAAAAAACTGGGTTTCCATTCCTCCACCTATTAACAGCGCTGATAAAGGGTGCTTTTAACAGAGCTAAAAAGTGCTGTTAAAGGGGGCCCCTTTATCAGTGCTTTTTTTATTACTTATGATAATGTGCATATTTTTAAAAAATCCTAAAAAATTATATATTGATATAATTATATTTATATTGATATAATTATAATATATATTTTTTAAACATGGTTTAGATTGATTTAATATGTGGTAGACGCAAAACGGAGACCTAGAGAAAAAGTTAAAGCATTTTTGGGGGATTGAGGACATTTTTGGACCTTGAAGAATATGGGAATGTGTTCTAGTAGTCACTATAGTTTAGTTTTATTCACAAGATTATATTTGATATATGGTAGAGGAAAAACAGACACCTGGAGTATAAGTTATGGAAAAACAGATACCTGGAGTAGAATTTATGACCATTGGGAGGATTTGTGGCCATTTTTTGCCTTGAAAAATGTGATAAGGGGTTCCAGTGGTCATCATAGTGTAGATAGTTTCACAATATTCCATTTTATATTTGATAGAGTGAAAACAGACACTCGGAGCAGGAGTTATGGTTTTTTGAAATTGAGCAACCCAACTAGCGCCTAAAAACCTAAGAAACCCATACTCACTAAAATAGAAATAACATATGCTTCAGGTTTCTGTTTGAGTGAAACAACTAGTAAAATCGAATATCATGAGACCAGTGAGGATTGAGTCTAATATAAAATGTGATAAGATCAAAGAAATGGATGATATATCAGTTATACCACTCCAAAATAGTCCATCTTCAAATGACAATAATTTTCACTCCAGGTGTCCGTTTGGGATCTACCACATATCAAATCAAAGTAAGCAAAGAGATATACAAAACATGATGACTTAAAAAATGTTCCAATAATTTTTTGGACCAAAAAACCCCAAAAACCCATTGGAAGACCTCTAAAACACCATTTTCATGTCCAAGGCCTTGTTAAATTTTTCTTAAAATGGTAATAACTCATGATCTGTGTGTATTTCTTGGCCTTCACCACATATTATATCATAGCTCATTCCATGAACTTTGGATTGATTGGTAATAGAGATGAAAAGGACACTCATATCATAAGTTATTCCCATTTTAGTGACTTTGCGGTTTGTTTGGTTTTTCAAGCCCCCATATCTAGAAATTTTGTCACGTCTGCTATTTTTTCAAAGAACTGTAACATATGATATGCCTATTCTTTCAGCCTCCACCACCTATCATATCGAATCTCATTTGATGATATTCAATTTGACTGGTCAGAAATCTGGAATGAACTCTTAGATCATAAGTTTACTTCGTTACCCAAAGTTTTGGGTTTATTTGACTTTTTGACTGTATTTACGGGTTTTGAGGGTTTCTCCATTTTTACCTATTTTTCTATTTTTTAGGTCTTGTTATTGTTTTTAATAATGTACTTTTAATATATACATATTTTTTATATATTCATACATAAATATTTAATTTTATAAAAAAATAATTAAACATATTTACATATAAAATATATTTTTCAATATATAAGCCTTATCTAAATAAAAAACTAATATCCATTTTATTTAAAATAAAAAATATATGAATATTTATATATCTATATAATATGTGCTTGTATATATATTTGTGTGTGTCTGCGTCTGTATTGACAAACTGATATATATTATCTATATATTCTAAACATATGTATATATAGATTAATATTTAATATTTGTAAATATATAAAAATATGCATAAATATACTTGGAGATACACAAATAATATATCTATGTGTGTGTGTGTGCATGTGTGAGTGTTGTATATATGTGTTTATTTATTTATAAATAGACACAAAAATATATATTATATAAATGTATTTAAAACTAATCTTATAAAAATATATTAATATAGAAATAAATATATTAATTTATAAATATAACTATATTTATATTAACATACAGATATATATATATATATATATTAATATAAATAAATATGTATATATATATATTAAAATAAATAAATATATTTATATGTTAATATAAATATTTATTGGTTAATATAAATATATATGTTAATATAAATATATATAAATATATGAGTAAATATAACTATATATATATATTAATAGATAAAGAGAAAAAAAATATGGTGGAGTGGTAAAGTCTTTGGCGCGCAGGCAATATGTCCCGAGTTCGAATTTAGGGGGAGGCAGGTCACACGCGTTGGTTGAATAAGTTCTAGCACTAATAAAGTGTGGGATCACATTGTTAAAGGCTGGCGGTGGATGGGGCGTGCGGGCTGTGGTGGGGGCGCTGTTGAAGGCGGTTCATGCTTTGTAAAATCCTCTCTATGATTTTTAGATTTTTTTAATGTTTTTTAACTTTTATCAACACTAAAAAGGTACTGATAAAGGACCCATTTATCAGTGCTAATAAAAGACCCCTTTTATGAGTGCTTTTTTTAGCACAGATAAAAGGGACCCCCTCTCTTTAGTGAGATTAATAGTACTTTTTAGCACAGTGAATTGAATTTTATAGCAATGATAATGGCTATATTTTCAGTAGTGCATCATCATCTATAAATGTAATTAAACCCATGAATATCCTTTTGAAAGTCACGGAACAGTGTGAGTGTTAATTCCCTAGGAAGATTCATACCTCACTCAAATGGTTGATTCATAGGAAGGTATCAACCCAGTGGAAATGTCCACTGTGAGGGAATAGAGTGATGTAATTCCCAAAGAGTTAACCAGAATTCCTCTGAATCATGTGGTAGAGTTATAAATGGAACTCATACCTAGATCTTCTCTTGTATTAGAATTTTTCTATAGGATGGACCCTATCGAACTGGAAGAGTTAAATATGTAGCAATAAGAACATTTGAATAAATGGTTCAAATGCCCTAATGAATCACCTTTGGGTGCAACAGTGCTCTTGGTAATGAATAAGGATGGCTCAATTCGTATTTTTATCAACTATCAGGAACTCAAAAAGATCAAGATAGGGAACAAGTATTCTCTTCCAAGGATCAATGACTTGTTCGATTAGCTATGAGGATCTCAATACTTCTCAAAGGTGGATCTTCATTCTGGATATCATCAATTGAAGGTGACGAAGAAAGATATTCACAAGACTATATTTCAAACAATGTATGGGAACTAGGAGTTTCTAGTTATTCCCTTCAAAATTACTAATGCCCCTGCAATTTTCATGGATTTGATTAATAGATTATTTAGATAGTACATTGAAAATATTTTGGTATTGTTTATCGATGATATTATTATATACTCTAAGAGAAATGAGGAACATGAATAATATCTATGGATTGTGTTGGAGATTTTAAGGAAGGATAAAATGTATTCCAAGTTTAGCATGTGTGACTTGTGGACACAACAAGTCACATTCTATAGACATGTGATAACAACTAAGGGAATTTCTAGGGACCCCTAAAAAATAAAGCCAGTTGAGGAATCTCCTAGACCCACGTTTTTTATGAAAATTTGTAGTATTCTTGGATTATCTATGTACAATCGATGTTTTGTGAGAAATTTATCATCATTGTCTAGCCCGCTAACTATGTTAACAAGAAAATATGTAATGTATGTCTGGATGGAATAATGTGAGGATAGATTCAAGGAGCTAAAGAAGAGGCAGACCACTACACCTGTAATAAAATTACAAACAAGTGGAGAATCCTTTTTGATATATCTTGATTCTTCAAATAATGTCTTGGGTTTTCTACTCATGATAAATTATAAAGTGATATCATAAACCTCACAGAACTTGAAGAGAATTGGGAAGAACTACCTTACACATGAACTGGAGCTTTCAGCTATGATTTTCTCATTGAAATTTTAGCAGATTTAACTCTACGGTGAAATTGTGACATATATACTAAAAACAGGATCATAAATTATATATTAACACAAAATTAGATCAATGTGAATAAAAGGATATAGTTAGAGATAATCAATGACTTTGACTACTCTATTAACTATCATCATGGGAAGACAAACAAGGTAGTTGATGCTCTTTTAGAAAAAGAACCTGCAGCTCTATATGTGATACAGATTGAGAAATCCCAAACTATAATGGATATGTAAAGGATTTATTTTTAAATTATAATAGCAAGGAGTACATATAACCTTTCATAAATGATTTCCAAATCATCAATCTATGGGAAGATCAAGGAGGAAAAAATGGATTCTCTAGAGCTTCAAAATAATTTGAATGCAAAAAAGAAAGGGAAGATGTAATATTTCCATATCGATGATGATGGTTTGATTTCGTTTGGAACAAGTAATTGTGTTCCTTCATCACCTGATATAAATATTGTGTTATTTGATATTTCACATAGCTCTACTTTCAACATCCATATTGTATGTACCAATATGTACTGTTATCTTTGAGAAAACATTTGGTGGGACAACATAGAGAAATAGATTTCATATTATATCTCAAGGTTCTTGATATTTTATCAAGTTAATGAGGAAGTGATATAATTCTAGTGGGATGAGTCATATATTTCCTATAACCATGAGTAAATGAGATAATGTCACCATTTAATTCATAAATGTTCTCTCGAATACATCTAATGAAAACAATGTGATATGGATTGTGGTGGATGACTCACCAAGACTGCCCACTTTATCTTTATTTAAGCATATCATTCTCTTGAACTAATGACTAGGATATATGTGAAAGAAGTGTTGAGACAGCATGGGGTACCACTTTCAATCATCTCAAATCATGCTCTAACATTCACATCTAAACTCTGTAAGAGTCTTAAACATGCTTTGATTACTAAAATGAATTTTAGCATGGCCTATCACCCCAATAATGATGTAAAATATGAGAGGAATATTCAGATAATTGAGGAAAATCTAAAAATGTAATCGATGGATTTCAGTGGTTGATGGGATCATCATCTCCCATTGATTGAGTATTCATACAACAACAACTTTCACTCGAGTATTTTAATGGATATATATGAAGCTATGTATGGGTAATGATATATAACTCCAACATTTTTAGATGAATTTGGATAATTAATGTTACTTGGACATGATCTTGCGTAAGAGATGATAGACAATGTTAAGGCCATCCAGTAGTATACCAAAGTAACTGAGAGAATGCAAAATGAATATGCGGAAAACTATTGATGTGACTTAGCGTTCGACATTGGAGATAATTTTTTCCTTCGAATATCATCATGGAAGAGAGTCATGTGGTTGGGAAATAATGGTAATCTTATCCCAAGATACATTGTCTCATTTGATATACTTAATCACATGGGAATAATGGCTTATCGTCTTTCAATTAAACCAATTATGGATCGAATTCATGATGTCTTCCATGTATCTCTTCAGAGGAAGTATATACCAGATCTCTCACATGTACAGAACTCAAAAGTGGTATAGATGGAAGATGATATCTCTTTTGAGGGACATCCTGTAAATATTCTAGACTAGAGAGATAAGGTCCTATGAAACAAGAAAAATTACCTTATCAATGTTTTGTGGAGGAATCATATGTAGGAATAAGTGACTTAGGAACCAGATTTTGTAATAAATGAGAAGTACCCTCACCAGTTTTCACCCTATCTTGTAAAATAGAGTTTCAAGGATGAAATTTCAAAAGGGGGTAAGAATGTAAGAAAGGAAACTATTTTAATGTAATATTTCCTTCTTATAATTAGTTCATATAGTATAAATCATTTAAAATCACATTTAAGACACAAAACAAACTTTATAGGTGAAGATTAAATGTAATAAAGGTATTTCTATAAATTAAGGAAACTATACTAAAGAAATAATATCTTGACCTTTGGAATAGTAATATAACCCTTAGGAATAGTAAACTGACCAATAGAAATGTAACCTCACCTATGAAAGTATAAATGATATACAGTCACCTTTAAATTGAAAATATGATATATTTATATCATTGTATAAGTAATTAAATGTTATAAAAATGATAAATAAATCGCTGGTATTTTTGTACATCATAAATTTTTATTTAGAATTTTAGAATTAATATAATTATTTAGAAGAAAATTTATCTTTCAGAAAGTTCATTCTTAAATTAATATTTTTTTGTCTTTGTATTATAAGATAATTTTATTAGACCATATTAAAATTTTCAAAGCCTTATATAATCAGTTATTTTCTTAAAATTTGTATTTTTTGAATAAATGATGATTTTATTTAAAAATTAAATTTTACAAATTTATAAAATTAATTTCATAAAATCAAGTAAATTTTTCAATTCTACATGTCGAAAAATCATTCGTGTGATTTATTGTATATTTATAAAAATGTTGAATTTTTTTGTTAATAGTGAAATATGATAATTCAGTGTATTTAATAAATACATGAATTATTGAGACATAATCTAATGTACGACTGATGTAAGCCCATAATATTTAACCCAACTACCCTATTTACTTTATCTTTACATGGGAATCAAACCTATTCAAAGTCTCGATCCAAATCGTAAACTAATGAATAAAGAAATCAAAAGCCACACCTCTTCTCCCCTATAAATAACACCCTCACCACCTCTTCTCCTCACACATAAAAAATCCTTGATGATTTCTCAATATTTTCTCAATCCCCTACCCTATCCTATCCTCCATATCTAAAAGGTTTTGTTCTAAAAAAACCAAACCTAGGTGCCTTAAAGAGGTTCTCAGGGAGGATATGTCAAGAGGTAAATCCTCTTCCTTTTTCTTTTAATTTCATTCATATCTATTTTCTTTTTTATCATCTCTTAGCATACCCTTATCTGATTGTAATGATAACTCCATTATCATTTATATAATTTAATTCTATAATTTAATAGAATATCCATCATCAAACTTATTTCTCTCTAATTCCCAAAAAAAATTGTCACATGTGATGCGTCAATTTATAGACATCATGGACTTTTCATTTCAATTTTCCATTAAAGATTTTAATTATTTTAATAAAACCATTATAATGGATGAAAAATATTGTAGTGTTTCTGTTATAAACATTTTTATCTTCCTTAAATTTTTTTTTTATAATAATTAATTTTGGAACAAAATCAGTTTGTGACGTTCTAAGAACCACAAAAATAATCTAAATGATTATCACTAATATTTAATCTATTGATTTATCATCATACCATAAATAAAAATTATATATATAACTATTTAAACTTAATAATTATCATTAATAACATATTATTTAAATTTTTTACAATTATACTAATTATTTATAAACATCCATACACATATCTAACAGAACTAATCCTGAAAACCATGAAAAAAAACACTCTAGAATGATTGAACTGAACTTTATAACTCTTCTTAAAATGAAATAAATGAACAAAATAAAAGTTAAATAAATAAGATACAAGTATAAGTTTTTCTAGTAAAGTAATTAATGAATCTAATTTGAAAATACTGGATATTAAAGTGAAGGAAGAATTCAGACATAAGGTAAGGTGATTTCTCGAACCCATTTCCAATTTTTGGGTTATTTCGCATTCATGCCAAATTTTCAGTATAGATTCTAATAAAATATAATTTATTTTTTAAGGCCTTAACTTTTATGGGATATAAATGTTTCTAATTTTGTTTTATGAAAATTAAAATTATTTTTCAAAAATAACTCTTCTTTCCAAAGAACACATTTTGACTCCTTTTTATTTTTTTCTTATTCACTCAAGATCGATTATTCAAATACCAGGTATGTTGTTCCCTTAGTTTTTTGGGAACCCCATAGATTGTTCAATAAAGTTTGATTTATGAAATTAAACTCATTCCTTCCCAAGGGTTATTTTTCAAAATGATGTATGATCTATGTGGCATGCACGAATTTGTAAATTTTATGAGGTGACTTGTGAACTTGGAATTATATAACACTCCAACGCTTTGCGAAATGTGATGTATCTCATGAGATAATGTGCGATATGAGAGAAAATGATGCCAGATTATTTCAAAATAATGATTTTATGATGATTCACTTATGTTATGTGTGGACATGATGCTAGGTTTGTTCAAAACTAAGTATGGTAGTTGGGAACTAAGACATGATGTTTCATTTTTATGAATTTACACATTTCATGCCTCTAACTAATGATTCATTTCCTTTTTAATGGTGACCCCATTCTTATTTAATCATGATTATTATTATTCTCACCCAAGTTATATTGACTCGTGTTCTTATTTATCCTCTTATTGTACTTTTAGCTCACACATTTTCTTGATGTATATCGTCAGGTGATTTCTTATAGTAATTAGAATACAAGGGACAATAAGAAGCTAGAAAAGAAGGAATTAAATAACATTTAAATTTTATAATGTAAATGTTATGTACGATCCTACTTTTTCCCAAGATACTAATCCTTTATATCCTAGTTATGTAATGTTGTTATGTTGATTATATTTAAATTGATTTAATTGTTATGTAAGAAAATTAGGGTCTCGATACAATCAATCAACGCCTAGTCTTGTGGATGGTTGTTTTCAGGTTCATGAGGGTGAGGATAATGGTGGGGGTCAGAAAGGTGATAGGTTCCACCTGGATCCCTAGGGTGAAGAACACCAGTATGAGCGTGACGCACACTACGTGGAAGGATCTTCCACATAGAGAGCCATGTGAAAAAATTATTAGGAGGTGTAAGATAATAGTTAGGATTGTTTGTAACGTCTCGGATCCGGGTGCCACTCAACGGGTGCCCCAAACCTTGTTGGTCACATTACCTCAAGTGAATTTGCCCAAATGCCAGAGGCTACCAACTAGCAGTGAGGGCCTATGTCTGATAGTGGGGAAACTATGCCCTCATTTGTCAAGTGTAGCACAACGGAATACAAGAACAAACATACAATAACAGCGGAATAAGTAAAACATACATAAATAAAATACAGAACTTCAGTAAAAGAGAACCCACAGTTATATAGATAATGATGAAAAATGTCTATAGTTCTAAGAAAACATCCAGAACATGTTATACAACAAAACAATACACTGGAAAGTACAGGTACAACAAACAAGGCAAAATAGTGCAACAAAACCTCAGCAGAATCACGAGCCTAAGCTCGGTCCCATGCTCTCCTAATCCTATGCAATAATCTAGTACCTGTATAGGGACACTTTCCCTTGTCCATACCTGTAGAAATATAGTCGGTTTGGGTCAAGGACATGACCCAAACAGGGTGTGCGAAATGAATCCCAGTTGGCACCCACCAAAGATCTGTGCCCAACTTTCAATGTAAATGTGCAACAATAGTGTGTAGTATTAAATGCAATAACTATGAAATACTCAAAAGTAACTAACTATTCCAGTTATATTTCCATTTTAATATTCATTTAACCATCCCAAGCCTATGATTTAACATGACAGGTATAACAGATAAAAATTACCACGGTGAAAGTTCATGTTACCACTATCCTCAGACATACAAACCTTACCCTCAAGTAAGTAGTGTTGAATCCCGTAGGTAATTTCCCACAGGAATAATAGATATTACACTCAGGCGTATGTTGTGTCACCCTCAGGAACAGAATCTACTGCCCTAAGGCATGAAATGATTTGCCCTTAGGCTAAACAGAACACTGCCCTCAGGCTAAATAAAACACTACCATCAGGCTAAACAGAACACTTCCCTTGGGCTAAATTGAACACTTCACTCAAACGTAAGTAACTGAGCTGGGCCCAACATATAAGAAAGCAATTATATACAATTCCTCTCAAGTAAATTAAAGCATGCTAAATTGTATGGTATACCCTCGGGTAACCTGCCCAAATAGCTAAACAAGGGAATTCACCCCTAGGGTGGTCCTGGTTCCTAGCAGGGATCCCAAATAGCTGTTTAGAAATTTCATTAAATTACCTATGCAATTCTAGGTTTTTAAAACAGCCAAGGCCTCAGCCACACGACACCCCATCATGGGTTCGTTGCACATTGGTACACAAAAATGCACAGCAGTTGGAATTTAATGACAAGACCACCTACCTCAATTGCCCCAGATCAGTATACGTGAATGATGTTACTCGAAACACCCGAGAATGAATTAGATCTGAGGTAAAAGAATTCATGTTCAAACATAAATAACGTCCCCTTAGGAAAGAATTGGTAAGAACGGTTCAAGGAGAGGGAAGGGCTTACCCGTACGGTTCCAACGAGATCGACGGAGGCAGAATCAGATTCCCGGTGCTCGATCAGTTGATCTCTAATGTTCTGGCCATCCTCCTAAGATCTCCTCCGATTCTAAGCCTTCCCTATGAATAGGGGAGGCTACTTCCCATTTTAAGTGAAATAACAGACAACACGTCTTGTACTATTGGGTACACGACATGTACTTTTTATTTTTTAATTGTTTCTTTGGTGGATTCTTTCCACCATGGCACTATTCCTCTGTCAAAATGAGTACACGACGTGTATTTATGATTACACGGCATGTACTATTGTTCATATTCCACCGCATTACTGTTTGCCTACCGACTGACTACATGGCTTGTACATACCCACTACATGGTGTGTAGTCGGTTTTTACACCCATCATCATCGACCAGACTACACACCCTGTGTACTCATTCCACACGGCCAAAATACACACCATGTGGAAAAGTACATGGTGTGTAGTCAAAAAATTTACGATTTCCTCCCATTTTCCTTATTTTCTCAAAAATAGTTAAGGAAAAGAGAAATTAAGAAACTCGTGCCTCAAGAATAAGAACTATGTTCTTAAAAACATCCGCCATTAAACCAATTCATCCCTAAATTTCCCTTACAAGGGTGGTGAATATAACGCTTAGAATAACTCTGGCCACTGAGCACGTACGTTAGTCTCCCACTCCCAGGTTTCGTCCTGCACTCGGCCATGCTACTATAGCACCCGTACGAGAGGAACTGACCGGCCTTAGAGAACCTTCATGCTCCTATCCACGATACGAATCGGATTTTCCTCAAAGGATGAATATATCTGAAGCTTGACATCCTCTGGATGAAAGACGTGAAACGAGTATGAATGATAGTGGTGAAACTGAGACACATGGATGATGTCGTGCATGGCCAGGTAACTCTGTGGTAACTACAACCGATAAGCAACCGGCCCGACTCTCTCTAGAATCTCAAATGGCCCCACATACCTCAGTGAAAGTTTACCCTGTCTCCTGATCCAACTGTGTCCCAACCTTGTTGAAACATGTATGAAAACCTGATCCCCGACCACAAACACTAAGGGTCGTCTGTGGCAATCAACATAATATTTCTGATGAGACTGTGCAGTATCCATCTGCTTCTGAATCAACTGGACCTACTCAGAAGTCTCCTACATGATACATGGTACCAGTAAAGCTGCCTCACCTGCCTCCACCTTGCACAAAGGTTATTGGCATGACCTACCATATAAAGCCTCGTAAGGTTCCATCTCAATTGTTTCCTGAAAACTATTATTATAAGAAAACTCGAATAGGGGAATATGCTTTTCCCAGGAGCCCCCAAAGTCTAGGATGCATGCACACACTATATCCTCTAGCACTTGTATCGTACGCTCTAACTAAACATCGGTCTTAGGGGGGTAAGTTGTGCTCAGAATCACCTGTGTACACAGGGCCCTCTGAAAACACTGCTAGAAACAATATGTAAAATGGGCGTCCCTATCTTAAACTATAGAACGAGGAACCCCATGAAGAATTACAACCTCTTGGAAATACAGCTTTCTGAGTTCGTCAACACCGAAGGTCTCCTTGATCAGCAAAAGGTGAGCTAACTTCATGAGTTTGTCCACAACAACCCACATGACATCATTTCCTCGAGGTGACCTCGGCAACCCAGTCATGAAGTCCATCACAACATCATCCCATTTCCACTATGGAATAGGAAACGGTTGTAACAGTCTGGCTGGCCTCTGATGCTCCGCCTTCACCTACTGACAGGTGGAACATCTCGTAACAAAACCTGCTACTTCTCTCTTCATACCCAGCCACTGGTACTGACGTCTCAAGCCACGGTACATCTTGGTAACTCCAGGATGAACGGCCCAATCTGAAGCATGAAAATACTACATCAACTCCTCGCATATATCCCCTGGATCCCACACTCATCCATGTAAATGTAGTACCTCAACATCGTCTATCGTCCACCCAGGAGGAGGGTCCTCACTTTCCACTGACTCCCGTAGAACTAGGCCTTCTGAATCATATAGATTTCTCATCCTCACTCTATCCAGGAGGGTAGAAGTCACAACTAAAGATGAAAGATAGGTTTTCCCCTGACTGTCGTGCACCTCTAAATGCATCTCAAAGAACAAATCCATAAGCTGCCACACACCACTGGCCTCATGAATAGCCTATGTCTGAGCCTTCCTTCTCAATGCATCGGCAACTGTATTCCCTTTACCAGGTATATAGGCAAGCTCAAAATTGAAGGACTAAAGGTATTCAAACCACCTTCACGGCCTCAGATTCAAGTCACTCTGAGTAAATATATACTTGAGACTTTTGTGGTCGGTGAAAACCATAAAATGCTCTCCCAAGAGATAATGTCTCCTACAGAGTAATGAATGAACAACTGCAGCCAACTCGAGGTCATGTGTCGGGTAATTCCTCTCATGTGGCCTCAACTACCGAGACCTGTATGCAACAACTCGATCACCTTGCATCAACACAGCTCCCAACCCAATACCTGATGCATCACAGTAAATTATATAGCTCTTTCCATGCTCTAGAAGTATCAGGATTGGTGCTGATGTCAACTTTCCCTTCAGCTCCTAGAAGGCTACCTTGAAAATTTCTGACCAAACGAACTTCACACCCTTCTTAGTCAAACCTATTAACAACACTGCTAAGTGGGAGAAGTAATGCATAAAACGCCTGTAGTAACTAGCTAGCCCCAAGATACTTCGTTTCTAAAACACATTCTTAGGTTGTTCCCAAGAATCTATAATCCTCACCTTCTCTGGGTCTACTGAAACTCCTGCTTCTGAGATGATATGACCCAGAAAGTGAATCTGGTCCATCCAAAAGTGTCACTTTGAGAGCTTAGTATATAGCTTATGCACTCTTAGTGTACTCAACAGGATATCAAGATGGGTGGAATGGTCGTGTCAAGTGAGAGAGTACACGAAGATATCATCCTTGAATACTACCACAAAAGAATCCAGATAAGGATAGAACACACGATTCATTAGATCCATGAAAACTATTAGCGTGTTCGTGAGTCCAAACGGCATAACCAAGTACTAATATAGACCATACCTACTCTTGAAGGCTTTGAGAGGTATATCGGATGGTCTAACGTACAACTAATGATATTCGGATCTCAAGTCAACATTAGAGAACACTCGTGCACCTCGAAGTCGATGAAAAGGATCATCAATCCTTGGTAAGGGATATCAGTTATTAACAATCAACTGGTTCAACTTCTGATAATCCACACAGAGTCTGAGGGTTCCATCTTCCTTCTTCGCAAAAGGACCGGAGAACCCCAAGGAGAAGTATTGGGTCGGATAAAACCCTTTGACTATAACTCCTCTAACTGTCTCTTGAGCTCCTGTAACTCAGGTGTAGCCATCCTATAAGGAGGAATAGATACCATTGTCTCTCCTGACATAGGCTCAATATAGAAATCCACCTCTCGTTCCGGAGGTGGACCTGAAATGTCTTCCGGGAAGACATCCCTGAAATGATCAACCATTGGAGGGAAGTACTTCTGACAAGTCCCTTGATCATCCAGATATAAACTTGCAATCTGGGCAGTGACTCCACCTCGACCATGATGCTCTGGTCCAGATCAACTTGTGTAAACATCCCAATCACCCTTGTATAGAAACTCTCCACCCTCTGGTGACATGAAACACACCCTACGACGATAGCAGTCTACAAAGGCTCGAAAGGGAACCAACCAGTACATCCCAGGAATTACATCATAGCTCATCATATCCAATACATAAAAGTCCCAAAGGAAGTGACACCAACCAACCTCATGGGGGTACTCCTTGCCCTGACATACACTAGCCGTTCTAGTCCCCAACGGAGTGTCTAGCGTCATAACATCAGAAGAAGAATAAACACAGAGCCCAAGGATCTCCAAAACAGGCACAGATAAAAGTCTATGTGTAGCACCCATATCGAAAAGTACTGAGGATAAGAAAAAAGCTACTAGAGTAGTACCTATGATAGTAAAAGGTCCAGGATCTTGCTTTTGTTGGGTCTGTTGCACTGCATATGCCTGCGCAGTGTCGCAACCCTGCAACACAGCCTCGCTACCCTGCAACATAGCCTCGCTACCCCAAGTTGTCCAGCTCTGATACCTCTAAGATCCTAGTGTCTGGCTACCACAGTGATGACCACCATCTCTGCCTGCACGCCCTGATGTATTCTAGTTTCCCAACTGGTAAGAAGATGTTGGTCCTGCTCCCGCACGCAGAGTCTGCACAAAACCCCTCTCACTATCCACTAGTAGAAACGCCCTGAAAAAGCACTGTAGATGACCCATATTGCTGCAAGTTCAGCATTCCATTTGGTCACGTGGGCACTGAGGCCTCTTTTTCCCCTCCTTACCACACTGTTAGCACACATCCTGGCCACCTGAAGTATTCCTCTGGCTAGTACTGCCACCGTGAGAGAAATTATTCTGCCACTTCGTCTTACTGGTAGAAACAGTACCAGTAACTGGTGCTAAACCGCCCTGGACCACACCACTAGCTTCCCGCAAGTTCCGCTCAGTAATCAGTGTATGGTTCAGAATATCATGCATGGTAGGAAACCTGAAAATATTCACCTGTGCGTAGATTTCATATCGAATACCATACTCAAAGCGTCTATCCCTCAATGTCTCATAACCCACCAGAACGGGTGCAAAACGTTGAAGCCCGGTGAAACGAGAAAAATAATCCATCACCGACATAGCGACCTGCTGTAGATTCATGAACTCTCAAGATCTATCTACCCTCAACATCTCTGGGAAGAAGAAGTCATAGAAAGTTGTCTGGAAATCTTCCCACGCCATGTCTTTGTGATGCTCTGACTAAGTGATAACATCCCACCACCTCCTAGTGGAATCGCGCAGCAAATAAGTCATGAGCTTGACCATCCTCCCTGGAGGCGTCTCAAGATGCTCGAAAATAGTATACAATGAACCCATCCAAGACTCCACAACCTATCTTCTACCATCCCCTAAAAATGTAGGTGGATGCTGCTGCTAGAAAATACGATTCAGCTCCGCCATAGATGTGGCAGTCGGCGGTGATCCCTGAAAGGTCTGCATGAACCACATGAAGCCTTCAAGGAACTGCACATCCGTGCCTATGTCTGAAATAACGGCTGGCCCCGCATCTGGATCTACTGGAGGATCCACTGGTAGCCCATGGTATACCATCTTTGGAGTGTAATCGTTGTCACTCTCCTGGATAACAACATGTGTTCGTCTTGGCGGCATGACTCTACAAGGTGAAATGCACACCTTATATCAAGATTATCAAAGACCAAAAACAAGGAGACGAAGAAGTAAAGTTTTCAAAATTTACAAAAATTGACTACATGGCATGTATAAAACTACACTGTGTGTTCTCGCAAGCCATTCACATGGACATGTACCCTAACTTAAATTGGCCGTGTAATGCCCCAAACACATGGTGTGCCTTCTAAATACATGGCGTGTACATGAATCCTCCTTCCCTGCCCGATTCCTTCTACATGGATAAGCCACACAGCTCACATGAACAAGACTACACGGCGTGTATGGAATCTACACGACATGTATAGTTTAATTTACAACTTCCTGTTTCATTCATGACATAGTTGACTACTCGGTTGACACCACACTATGTGTTACACCCGCACACGGCATGTACACCACCTTGTTTCCCTAGCCACATGGCTAAATCCACACGGTCTCCCACCAGTAAGGACTACACGTCATGTCCCTCAGGTACACGGCGTGTTCAAGAAGAGGTAACACTGACCCGTGTTTGTTAGCTACACGGTCGAGTCCCCAGGTCAGACTACACGGCGTGTTCCATGGTGGACACGACGTTTATGTCTCAAGGTCTCATTCGTCCGTGTTGTTAGTTACCCTGGCGGACTCCGGGTCAATACAACACAGCATGTACAACGGGTACACTGCTTGTTTTTTCCAAGACTTTTCCTACCCCGTGTCCCTTCCCACACGGTCTATGACATGGGAGGAGACTACATGGCGTGTACAGAGGGTGTACGACATGTACTCAAAAATTTTTCATTTTTCCTGAACAGATGAACACACGACATTTGTCTGAGGAACTAAAGCGCGTGTATCCTGGGTTTTCGGACAGTAAGCCTTAGATACTACTCTAGAACTCGGAAAATACTAAAAAACAATTCCTATGTTCCAAATTCCGATCCGTGAGGGCCTATACTCCCCACAAATCAAAGTTTGACATATTATACATGTTATACTCAAGTAAAAAAGTCAATGATCCACAAAATTCTGATCATTGAGGGCCCATAATCCCCAAAAACCGAAGTTTGGCGTCCACTATATGAACATGATCATACAAAAATACTCTATCACATAGCAGGTATTTATCAAAGCTGCTATCACAATAGCATGCTTTTCTAGCACAACAACTATCACAACAACATGTAATATATAATGCGCCTACATGGCATGGAACTATGCATGGAATGTGATTTCTAGCATGTTCCTAAATGATGAATGAGATTGAATACCCTCATCTCATCAGGTTGCAACTAAATATAACCCATGTATAACCTATAAATAGCACAATTACAAGTGCGTCCGCCGACAGTGAAAATCAGATCAACTGTAAATTGAAAAATTAATAAAATTACAATAATGATGAAGGTTGTCTTTTCCCTATACACGGGTTAGCTACTCCCAGGAACATCCTATTACTATCTACCATTCTTTTCCTATCCCTAACTAAGGCTCCAAATAGTAATTCAAAGAAAAGAACTCCTATGATACCACTTTGTAACATCCCGGATTCGGGTGCCACTCCACAGGTGCCCTGAACCTAGTTTGTCACATGACTTTAAGCGCATTTCACCAAATGCCAGAGGCTTACAACTAGCAGCGAGGGCCCAGGTCTGATAGTGGGGACACTATGCCATCATTTTTCAAAGTGTAGCGCAGCGGAATACAAGAACAAACATACAACAACAACAGAATAAGTAAAACATACATAACTGAAATGCGCAACTACCATAAAAGAGAACCCGTAGTTATATAGATAATGATGCACCATGTCTCTATTTCTATGAAAAAATCTTGAACATGTTACACAACAATACAATACACTGGAAAGTACTGGTACAACAAACAAAGAAGAACAGTACTACATAAACTCAGCAGCTTCGTGAGCCTAAGCTTGGTCCCATGCTCTCCTACTCCTCTGCAACAATCAAGTACTAGTGTAGGGACCCTTTCCCTTGTCCATACCTGTAGAAATATTGTCTGTTTGGGCTGAAAACATGACCCAAACAGGTTGTGAGAAGTGAATCCTAGTAGGCACACACCAAAGATCTATGCCCAACTATCAGTGTAAATGTGAAACAGTAGAATATAGTAATAAATGCAATAAATAATAAGTACTCAAAATTAACTAAATTTACCAGTTATATTACCATTTTAATATTCATTTAACTATGCCAAGACTGTTCTTTAACTTGACAAGTATAACAGATATAAATCACCATGGTGAAAGTTCATGTTACCACTGTCCTCAGACATAAAAACCATAACCTCAAGTAAGCAGAGTCAAAACCCACAGGTAATTTCCCACAGGCATAATAGATATTTCCCTCAAGCATATGAAGTGTCTCCCTCAGTCATAGAATCTTATGCCCTCATGAATGAAAGGAGTTTCACTCAGGCTAAACAGAACACCTCCCATAGGCTAAATAGAACACTACCCTCAAGCTAAACATAATACTGCCCTCAGGCTAAATAGAACATTGCCCTCAGGCGCAAGTAACCGGGATGAGCCCAACATATAATCAACAATTATATACAATTCCTCTCAAAGGAATTAAAACAGGCTAAATTTTATGGTATACCCTCGGGTAACCTGGCCAAATGGCTAAACAGATGGACGCACCCCTTGGGTAGTCCTGGATCCAAGAAGTGATCCCAAACAGTAGTTTAACAATTTCATTAAATTACCTATGCAATTTTATGTATTTAAAATAGCCAAGGCCTCAACCACATGATACCCCAAAATGGGTTCATTGCACATTGATACACAAAAATGCACAACTGTTGGAATTTAAACACTAGACCACCTACCTCAGTTGCCCCTGATCAATATATGTGAACGAAGCTCCTCGAAATTCCCGAGAACAATGCATATCTGAGGTAAAAGAATTCCTGTTCAAACATAAATAACTTCCCCTCGGGAAAGAATTGGTAAGAACGGTTCAAGGAGAGCGAACGGATTACCCTTAAAATTCCAACGAGATCGAAAAAAGCGGAATCAGATTCCCAGTGCTCGATCGGGTGATCTCCAAAGTTACAGTCCTCCTCCCAAGCTCTCCTCTGATTCTAAGACTTCCCTATGAATAGGGGAGGCTACTTCCTATTTTACGCAAAAAAAAAAAGACTACACGGCGTCTACTATTGTGTAAATGGCATGTACTTTTCATTTTTTAACTTTTCCTTCGGCGGCTTCTTTCCACCATGGCACTATTAATCTGTCGACAAGAGTATACACTCTGTATTCATGAGTACACATCATGTACTATCACTTAGCTTCCACCGCCTTACTGTTTGCCTGCCGACTGACTACATGGCGTGTAGTCGGTTTTTACAGACATTATATTCGACCGACCTACACACCCTATGTAATCATTCCACAACGCCAAAATAGACGGTGTGTGGAAAATTACACGGCATGTAGTCATAAAAATTAAGATTTCCTCCCATTTTCTTTATTTTTCTCAAAAAAACTTAAGGAAATAGAAAAGAAGAAACTTGTACCTCAAGAATAAGAACTGTGTTCTTACATTGTTAAATTGGTAGTTTTGGGGTAGGTGAAAAAGAGGAATTGGGAACATGGAACGTTGGATTCAAAAGTTTGATGATGACTTAGAGAAGGCTCTGTAAATCCATCCACAGTGTGTATTCTATTGGGGGACAATAAATGTGGTATCTTAAAGTCTATGGGGTGGTGTATGTTCCTCAACAATCCTCATTTGGTATATTCATGGTTAAATGGAATTCATAAGTAGCTCTTTCTTCACGGTTAATATTATAGTGGGTGGGTATTATTATATTTAAATGATATTCTGAATTGGATCTCACCTGAAGGCTAACAGTTGTGGTGTGGTTTACAATTGTTCGGTTTAAATGATATTCCTTAATGGGTTTAACTAGAAGGAAATATGATGTTGTGTGCTTGAGTTTAAATAAAATTAATATCACTTCATATCTATTAATTCCAACCACATTAGGCCCCATTCTTCTTCATTCATGGGATAAAAATAAATTCTTTCTACTACTTGATATTGATTTTCAAATTTATGTCATCCAGATAACATCCTTTCATCAAGAGTACACATTGTTATTCATTTATGCAGTCACTCCCCATATTCATACATCACTAGGTATTATCATATATATGATTAAAATTCTTTTTCAAGCCATTAAACATAATGCATGCCTCATATATCAATAGCACTAATCACCATTCCAACTCTCTCAATTCACTGAGGCCCAGATTCATTAATTCATAATGAATTTCATAGATTCCATAAATTCTAAAATATATTCATAGAAGAATCTTCCAGGATCTCAATGATATTCTCTAATTGAATGTAACAACTAATTTTGACCATTGAGTCATCATTTCGAGTCAAACAAACCCTCCAACTCTTCCGAATGGAAAATTCATGACCACAACACAGTATAAGAAAATCACTCTGAATATGTTTATTATTATTTTCTTATAATAATATTTTACAATTTTAATTCACATTTCCCTCAAAATGGTTCCATCATTTCAAACTCAACTAAGCCCAACTGACTCACTAACTTGGTATCTAGCGATCTATAGCAATGGAATTTTCACCTCCTTAGTTTTTAATATAGTTTTTTTGTTATGGTTGTATAATTATAATTTCAACACATATTTAATCACGAACTGATTTGACTACCCAAAAAGTGATCTCAATATAACCCTAACATGCTTCTAATGGGTCCAGGGGTTTGAGAAGAGTTTACGGGTGTGACAGTCTAGGACTTTTCTATCTATTACTTTTTGAATTTTGTGGAATACATTTGTTTGGATGTGGTAGAAGAGGTGATGAATATAAGTTTGCAGCTTTATGGAGTATTCATGATGTGACCATGTGAATCATGATGTTAATGTGTTTCCTATGGATTTTTTCATAGCTTGTGAGGGGTTCACGATGAGGAGGTCTAGAAACCAACATTCAATTGTTACACTGCCACAACTCATAGTTTAAATAGTGCATGCTTTTATCCTCCCTAAATAGAAATCTTTGATAAAAAGGATACCATTAACTACACTAGGTAAAAGCATTGATAAATGTGCATCTTTATGAGCACTATTCATAGCGTTGATAATAAATTTTAATAAAGAATATTATTAATATATATATAATTATCATATTTGTATACAAAAAATAATTTTTATGTATATACATTAATTAAAAACATTATGATATATAATTAATATAAATATGATATATTAATATATATTTTTTGATAATTCAAACATATTATATAATTTAAAAAAAGTATTTATAAAATAATATATATATTTAAATAATAAATATATTTAAATATAAATACATTCAAATAATTATAAAATTATAATAAATATATTTATATACTATGTATTTTTATTACATATATATATATTATGTATATATAAATATATTTATAGGTATATAAATATGTATAATAATATACATATATGTAATTATATAAATATATATAATTATATATATATATATATATATTTATATTTATAATTATAGTTAATGATGTCCGGTTTGGGAGCTCTTTTACATCATCTTCACCATGGTAAATAGGGTTCTAATATGGGGTTATCATCGCCTCATTTGCAAGTGGAATCAGTTCTTATTTATGGAAGATTTGACACACAAAAACTTACAGATGTTATTTCAATGCCTGTGGTGGAAATCGGAATTGATGCGGGCGATGCGAGGAAACCACGATTTCCATATGGTTTGATGAACCCAACTTCAAAGAAAAGTTATTTCTCAAAATCACATGATGAATCCATTTCACTTCAATACTGCATCACACGAAATGAAAGATTATGTTCATGAAATAATTCCCTCCTATTTTGTTGGAATATCTTGAAGAGTGTCGATACTCACTTCTTTCTTGAATCTTAACCACTCGGTCCCAGTGGAAGCTTCATGATTTGGAAAATCAAATCTAGTAATGATGGGGTATCAGCAATTGGTTATTAATATAAATCAAGAAGGGAACCTGCCATATCGTATTCCCTTTGAAATAACTCCAGAAGTTGGCATGGAGTTATAAGCCGATCACTCTTAAACATGGCTATGTTACCCTACAATAGTGGGGTCCTCTCTTAAATCCCTTAATGATAAGGAGCTCGGTGCAAACATGGATTTGAATCAGAATATTGAGTTTGTTTTTTGGCACCCTTCGATATTCTAGGAAGTTGTCTCTACTATGGGTATCTCAATAAAAATCGACAAGGAGACTTAGCATTCTATTTATGGACATTTTTCTAAAATTCATATTGAAATTGATCATTCATATGGGCTTATTGAAAATGTTATTTTGGTTTCGAGTGATATAAAAAATGAACTGTCTATCTGTTTTGTGTGGATTCCTAGTTTTTGAAGAAGCTATGTATTTATTGGACACTCTGATGAACAGTTTCACTGGAATAATATTTCAAGACATTCCTCTATACAATGAATGTAGAAGCCATATGATAGGAAGACTAATCTGGTTTTTAGGATGAAACACGTTAAACATGGTAATGTCAAAAAATCTTTTGTTGATGTTTTCAAGAAGATTGTAGTTGAGAGAACGGCATCATGTGATGGGGTATATAATACTACATCTCCTTCCATTGTACAAGGTCCTATATCTATAGGCATGTTTATGGGCTCTGACATTGCTGCTTCCAGTGGAAATAGGCGTGTTTGTATATAGGATGATTTTGGTTACCATGTGGGTGCAAGTGTCTTGATGGCATCCTGGGTCGATGTGGTTTTTGAAGAAGAAAATCAATCTGGGAATCAGAATATGATACAGGATGAGGTAAATTTTTACATTAGACATGATTCACTTGTGTTTAAAAACAATAAAGTAAATTCCAAATTGGTTGACTATGTAGACTTCCAGTTGGTGATGTCAAAAAAATAGAAATCCTTCTTCTGAGGGGCATGAAAAAGATTATGTGTCCAGTGAATATTTGTTATTAATGTTTCATGTGAGTCCCTCTTTGGATGAGACTTTACCTATGATGTAAAGCATGACAAGTTATGGAAAGTAGAATGTTCCCTTTTAGATTGAGCACTCAGTTGTTCCCTCTTGAATGATAATTGAGAATATTGAGTTGACCTATCGAGCCCATTTTCTGATTTAATGAAAATTTCCCATGAATTTTTTTTCATTGCTACTAATGGTAAGTTTGAAACTACAAGGGAAATGAATTCAAACATTTATACTCTAAAATATCAAGATAACAAAATACCAATCAAAGGCGCCATCAAGGAACCAACACAATGGTATTTCTCATAGCTTGAGTTGACATTCTTAATAATGGAAACATAGGTTTTTCATTTCAATGAATATATGTAACTGCAAAGGCTTTATCTTTTAATTTTGAGGATGGATTTCACTCCAATACGGAAAGAGATTTTCATGATATTTCTTGGAAATTCATGGTATACTCCACTTTTGAGGTCTCATCCTCATATTCATCAAATGACGAATGTGTGGTGCCTCCGAGGACCAATACACGACCTTGTAGTCAACATCCAAAAGGTAGCGAACAATTTCCAGGGAATCTTGGATCTAGATGACTTGTTTAATGTTCCTCATATTGGACATTGTATATTGTGTAACCCTACTGCCATCTTCCCTTGTATGTATTAATTTTTATTAATAAATTTTTTGGTCATGGATTTGGACCTTCCAAATCTATGGCTGAGCTGCTTTGAGTATAATTATAATTATAAGTATATATATATTTTAAATAAATTAGAAAATTATAATAAATATATTAATATAATATTTATTTATTATATTTATAATAATATATACTTATATATTAATAAATATATATAATTATAAAAATATATTTATAATTATATGAAAATTTTTAAAAATATATATATATTTTAATTATAATCATAAATATATATATTAATATTAATATTTGTTAAATAATATTATTATTTAAATAAGTAAATATATATATATATATATATGTATTTATTTAAATTAATATATAAATATGATTTATATTAATTTTATTAAAAATGATTCTTATTTTCATAATTTTATAAATAAAAAATAATCAAATTTAAATTAGTCAAAAACATTAATAGTTTGTTTATATACATTGATTAGAAAATGTGTATAAAATTAAAATAAATCTAAAATATTGATATTTTATTTAAACATGTATATACTATATAAATGAATACATTTATTTTTATATTTACTTGTATTGAAATTAAATAATATAAAATATATGTACATGTACAACTATATGTGTGTATGTGTAAGTATATATATTGTTTTTGATGAATGGTCATTTGTCACCTGATGATTGATTATAGGGGGTTGAATTATGTGCAATCAATCAAGTCTGTTATATTGTCGAAAAAAGGTTTCTTATAGATTTTGTTCATGGAACTTGAAACAGAAAACGACTCTCAAATCCATAACAGCTCATGGACATACCTTCCAAAGAAAGGTGTTCATTGGGGGCCTTAGCCTATGACATTTAAGAACTCACATTGGTTGAGAGGATTGGATGTCAGGTACATCAGACACTTTTGAGGGGAAATATTACCTGATCCAGGACCCTCTTATAGATTTAATATATGATCATGAATACTTTGTTCACTCCCAAGTAGGTATACATGGATCAACCAGAGTTCACAATCAATTATGAACAAGAATTAGTTCAGAATCATTTATATGTATATGAGGTTCTCCATTGATATGGATATCTCAATGTATCCTAGTTTCTCCATCAATGGTACCCTTATATTGACATATTAGATATTCTTTCGATGTATAATTAGATGACACTTATTTTAATCCACGTGGTGAGGCACTCCAAATTTTGTTGTCATCGAGGGAGATGAAAGTTGTTTTAATGTCGAAATCGAATCCATATATTTGGATTCATATGTATCCTTGGGAAAAGAATCAAAACCCATATAGTTTGATTCCACATAATAAGGAACATCACCTTTTAAGGTCATGTGAATTGTACTAAATAATACTGTTTAACGTCATGCGACAAATAAGTGCATGCGAAAGGTTCTTGGTCAAGGATGTTCTGAGACATATGCTGATGTTGCTCAAGGGACCTGGAAAAGATGCAGAGTCTTTAGTGGATATGAACCTACTAGTAATGTGGTCCAATGAACTTTAGGGTGAATGATTATTTGTTTTAGAGTGCAGGTTTGCTTTATTAATATCCAAGTTATCCAATAATCAATGCCCATGTAGTTTGGGATGTTGGGATGTACACCTAAAAGGAATATGAGTGGAGCATGTGGTTGGGGATTATGCATGGGAGATTCCAATTTAAATGGAGGTTGGGTATTACCCCTATGTTTATGAGAGGCTCACTTGAGCACCACCAATTTCAGAACTCTTATTACCACAGGAATGTAGAAATGATGAAATTTCGATGGTCTGCCTTATTTTGGATGTTACACATGTGACTAGGCTTACCACAGGTGTGTAGACTAGAGAGAACACATTGATTTGTTTGATGTTAGGATCATACTTGTTAGGAGGCATTGTAAGAGGCCTTGATAAAATTTTACTGGACTCATTCACATAGGGTCCAACGTGGGGCCTGGTGAAAAAATGTTTGGGAGTGATGGGAGTTGGATTGTAGAACACCCTAGGTGTCCCCACTCTACATATCATGTTCTTATACGAGATGTGGTTCCCTATGCATATCAAGTTGCTACATGAGTGAGGGTACCATCTGCTTAGCATGGTGCTATTTGAGGATAGGATCTATCTGTAAAGTGTTTTACTAAATAGGGCCACATATCTCCCAAATATCACTTTTCCACATGGGGTCGGGTTCCGACCGTATAGCGTTTATCTATGAGGAAAACTAACTCGCAAAGTGGCCACCAGTTTATGCTCCATTGTATGGTGTTTGTAAGGGGTTTAAATTTATTAAAACATTCTTTTACTTCCCATTTAATGCTATGTGGTGGTTACTTACCTTCCGATAATAGAAATATCTTTGCATTGGCTCTTATTGGGGAACTCCTCTTAAGATCGCTCATTTTCCATCCACCTACCTTAGTTTCCCTTGGAATTCATTTATAGTGGAATGGAGGTACTGAGTATCGAGGTGGTCAGTCGTCTATAGTGGGATTCAATCCTTATTTTCCTATATCAATAGAGGATGCTCTAGCCCATGAATTATTTCATTCTTGGGGGTAGTCATTCTAGGGGGAAAAATCACTACCCATCCCCATAAATGACTTTTGTTTGACTTTGAGAATCGTCAGTACAACATTATCCCAGGAATGATTTTTTTTCTTGGAGGAAGGCCATTTTGGGGGGTGTAAATCACCTCATAACCCAATAAATGAATGGTCTTGGGCATTCTGGGTGAACCAAAATTGGATTGGGCATTCTTGGTGCATGGTAATTTCTAATAATTTTCTGGATGACTGGAGCTCATTTGACTATATTATAATGTATGTGTTTATCCATTTAGATATTACCCAATGACCAAGATATTTCCTGAATTTATCATTCTATAGTTCTTGAGCACTAATACATTCTATTTATTTCAAGGTGAGGAAATCCTATGCGATGTCTACTAGCTAGGAGGAATTCCCATTTTTTGTAATATATATGAAGAATTCCAGCCTGTAGCCAATATCAAGGAAAACACCGAACATGTATATCCATTGGTGAGGGATATTCTATGTGTAGTATAGGGATTACTTGTTCAACCCCACTATACCAGATAACTCATTCTATTCAATGATTTGATAATGTTTTTTTAATGTTAGCAGTCAAACTATAAATGTTTGACATAGTAGGACTCAACCAACTGAATAGTTGTGAGGAATTAAAGGTTCCTATTAGTCCCCTCATGAATTAGTACAATATAACACATGGATATATGAATGTTTTATAGAAGTATCTTCTCACCTCAGGTTGTTAGGATTTTTCACTATGTTTCTATGTGGATGTCTCTTAACATCCAATGATGCCTATACCAGTGTCAAAGACTTTGCATCGATGATGGTGGCCAAACTGGTAGAGGGAAAACCCATCAACTTAGTTGTACCCAGACATGCTCGTATTTATGATGGACTCCACATAATATATGTGTAATATTTCAATTCATATACAATTTTGTGGAGGAACACTATTGGTGCTATAAATATTTGCATATTGAAAAAAAACCACTTGTTATGCCTTCCCCCGACACCAATTAATATTTTTGTCATTCACCCAAAACCCTTCGGCCTTGATGGAGAAATCGAGATATTAACCACTTTTCCCACATTAATTTCATACCTTACCCTACACCTTTAGGAATAGTGGTTGATAAAGGTGATGGGACTTCAGAGGAACACACTTACATAATTTCTTTGAGAGATGGAGCTCTGAATGCATGGGTAGATAGAGTAACCATCAGTAAATAATATACACCTTACAAATTCACATGAAAATTTGTATTTATGAAACATATTTACTCTTTATATTTTCCCTAGATTAGGGAGTAGCACCCAATTATCATTTTCCAACTATGGATGATGATGATGTATGAAGATTTTGGCATGAGAATTTCCCTACCTCGTGGAGAGACTCACATCAACCTATCATGTGATTATACTACTATTTGGATGGAATACAATCCTGATGGAATATTTGGGAAGGAAATATGATAGGTTAATAAACCACTAGCCTCTCCCAAATTTATTCTTGAATCAACTTCCTCATCGATTTCTTAGGGAGAATTTATTTTCTTCTCACACTCTAAGAGTCTAATGGGAGCATCATCCGCCATCTACCCCTTACTGAAGGTGGTTCTAATCCAATGTTTTCAATTAATGTTTTCATCAAACCAATTAATTTTTTCTCCAGTGGAATGTATTTTGGAACTCTCCCAACTGATTTTGGGCCTATCATTCTGGTTCTCGAGACTGCACGTGAGGCCAAGATGAAATGTTTTCCTATTTTGTATTTTTTTAACACGAACTTGTCTATTGTAATTTAAATTAGGGATTCCATACCTATAGTAGCAAGTGAACTATGTCAATATCCCCACACTTTTATCGAACACTGGTCCATGTGAAATGTTCCGCACACCACATTACCATTGTTATCATGGATACCCCTAGTGGAAATGGATGGTCAACCAAATAGACTTCGCTAAATTTTCTTTGGATTAGCCTATGGTGGGTTTGATTACTGGCACATGCATATCATTATCCACCATATCCTCATTTCGTGAGAATACATAGACACTTTTGAATGTGACCATGCTCATTTTAATGCTTCTAATAATATTGTGGGAACCCTAAAGGATAGTACCACTACGCTACATCACATGGTTGCTAAAGAAGCCCAAAAATATGATCAAGTAGTCTCACATACTGTAAAGATGTGAGAATGTGAATATCACATAGATATATTAAAGGCACAGTTTCCATCAATAAGTGAATGTATTGAATCTATAAAGTAGAAGGGTAGAGATCTCAAAACCATCATTAAATAGATGCCCCAAACTGCATAAACCGATGTTGTACAAAGAACCCTCTGGGAAAAGACCATTGACGGCTTGCATCTGTTGGTATAAAATCTTTTGACTAAAGAAATACAAGCCACAATGTATCCATTTCAACTATTCTATAGTTTTCCCCTCTTTTTTAATTTTATTTAGGGTGGGACTTCGGGTTATGGCTGCTCCTCGATTCTCATTCAATAAATAACTGAAAACAAGTTTCCCATCCAACACATATCTTTTATTATTTCTTGTAATGTCTAGCAATCACAATTTTCAATTTTTTTGGAATGTTAAAATCTCAGATGAATTGAATATCTTCATCATTGTAAATCAATTTAAATCATAATGTAGGATAACCAAATTTAAAAGATCATGTAATGATATAATTTTTCTTGAGCCAAGGGACTCAGTGTGCTCAGTTTTTATTGTTACTAGGGTAACATGGAAAACCTTACAAACATTGTGCCTTTTCTATTATTTCCATAATTTTTTCTTAATTCAACTATAGTGCTGGCTTAGAGAGCATAACATGACTTTTTATGTGGCTTCCATTTGAGGGGTTTTTTCCAAACTATTTTTTTTTCTCAATTTTTTCCTAAACCATGTAAATCGTAGGTTTAGTGAGTTGAGACTTGATATTTACCCAAGGTTCCCTTTGATTGTTTTCAACCTAGAGATTACCATGTCTATTTTCGTGGTTATTTTAGAGTATTTAAAATAAAACTAATGAAATTTATGTTTTAGGTAAAATAAATTTGACCATGAATTGTGGGGAAAGAACCACACTAGGGATTACTTTCCAAGAATGTCCCAATATTTTTCAGACAAGAATTTGGGAATTTTTACCGTGATTTTTTAATTTTGAGATCTGAGACATGATATGGGGAGAGAATGAGAGGAGTAACCATTAGAATGGTATCCAACATGATGTTGTGAGGGAATACCGAAGTAGAAGAAGCCTCTCTTGGGAAATAATTATCCCTTGGTTGAAAGGCCTTTTTGTGGATGACTTATGTAGAGCCAATTAGGGCATATTAACCATACTCAAACAAATTTTTCCTTAAGACATTGACTCCCTATTTCCAATGGATAGTTAATTTGTAAAAAATCAGTCTTATCAGTACCATGAATGGTGGCTTGTGGATGGAATGATTTATTAAAATGAAAGACCACTCGTACATCTATTTGGACATTGAAAAACGAGGGTTGGAGTATGGTGATATTTAAAATCAATAAATTAAGACACTAACTATGAATTTTAACATCTAATGGTATAAAAATTCCATGTATAAGATTTATGGTCACTTAGATTCGACTAAGGGATAACAGGTATTATCATTTTATGGTAATCTTTCCACAAAAGTTCTATTATATTCAAGAACACAGGGGGTTGGTTATAAGTTGTAATCTGGTGGTTTCAGAACTTGAGGAGTGATATGAGATGAAAACTTCATTTCAGAATACAAAGATAGTAAAATAATCTCATAGGGATGAATTTTCATTTGGTTGATAGGATATTTTTGGCAACATATGAAAATCCAACTGGAGAATATTGTGTATAATAAAAAATGGTATCCTATAGAAATTAACCCTCCATTTATGATGCATGATGAGGATTATGTGGATTTCAACCATCTTAGACACAATTTTTTATTTTTTATAAGAGAATTTCTGAATATGAAAATGTAATTTCATTTCAAAAATTTCTAAGAATGGGCAGAAACATTTTCCATAGACCAGTCTGACCCATACGTAGGATAGATTTTTTTTATACATCTAGGTCTGAGATGTGATTTCCAAACATCACTATATATCTGGTCAGAATGATAATTAATCCATACATAGTTTTGGGAAGGTTTCCCCACACATCAATCAAACTCTTGTGTGTGTAAGGGGGATTTTCATTTGAATATATTCCCAAAAGATGGGTGAGACACATATATTTCCATCCTATGGAGGTGTTCCACATATATAGGAATATGGGGGAATATTTTTATTTTTTCTAGAAAATTTTATGTAGGTATGACCCATTCATAAGAAAATGTGATAGATTTATAACTCATGTTTGGACCTAACATTGAGGATATGGGTGTCACTATTTATCCCATGATAATAAGAAATAATCCATACATAGCTCTTTAAAATCATATAGTTTCATTTCATGTGAATAGAACACTATCAATTAATTTTAATATCATACAGTGAGGATGACATGTGACATGTATTTTGAGGTCATATGGATAGGATCATATATCAAAAAAAATTATGAGTAATAGGAGGTGCATCGAGTGGGGATGTTCTAATATGCCTCAAGCATGATGTGTAATAAATGTGTAAATAATGATTCTATGGATTCATGAAGCAATAGAAATTATAATTGGTGAAGCAACCATAGGGTTTAATGAAGATAATAGAGGCCTCTCATAGGTATGAATTTTAATTTGGTTAGAAGACCTTTTTGTGTGACTTATACAGATCAAATGAGTCCATATTATGTATAGTCAAAAAAAATTTCCCTCAGGACACATACCACACCATCTATAATGTTCATAGAAAGATATTTAAGACCCAAAATTTCTTAGGGAATATATTATTATGAGTGGATGGAATGTGTATGTGTACGTAAGAATCATTTAAAATGTGATTGGCCATCGAGTGTGAAATTCCCTACATAGACCTGACTCATATAAAGGAGAATTTCTATTTTATTTATTCATCTCTTTATTAGGAACCAAAACATGAGAGCTTATATATAGATCTCTATTTGTATACATAAGGTGTGAAATTTTTATTTTTATTTATCTCTTGGCTAGGACTAGGACACAAGGTCTAGGCATAACTATGTATCATATGGAAGCAATAAACAAGACCCACATAATTCTTGAGGTTCAATCCAATTTAATGGAATGCTGCAAGAAATTTCTCCATTTATATTAATGTAATGTAGTAAGGAAATGTGTTACATGTCGTGTAGAGAAAATATTTTGGATGGATGCAAGATTACGGATTTGGGTGTCCCTACATTTCTTGTTAAAACAAGAATAAATCTACACGTAGTTCTAAAAAATATGTGGAGTTTATATTTGTTTCTGAAGGACGTTATTTATGTAGTTTATCATCCTATGGTAAGAATTTAGGTCAACCAACATGAATGAAAATGGATTTCATGGATCTTTGTAATTTTATATCATGTGGTAAGGGAGTTTTCCTTTCATTTTAACATCATGCCGAAATGAAAATTTGTGTTCCTTTCAAGGTCTTTCTACCAAGACTATGCAAACCCTGATATGGATTGAAACACATTTATAATTTATTGAATCCCCTTTTAAAAATCCTAATACCATGAGGTCTATGTTCATTGTGAGAAACAAGTGGTGGAAAATATTTATTTCACCAAACATAAGTGATAAAATGAATGATGTGGGATTTTGAATTTGTAGTGGTTATACCATGATGAAAAGTCCAAAAATCACTACATGTTTCATTATAGTGATAATCATGACATGTGTAGATATATGGACCTCATGTAGTTTATCATCATGTAGTAAGGATGAAGATGAATCAATGTGAAAGAGGGTGAATGTTGTTTCTAGACCCATAATTATAAATCTATTTGTCACTATGTATCCTGTGATGAGAAGAATCAAGTAATATGTAGTTCTAAGTGGGAACTCTCTATATAGGTATAATCTATATGAATAGGGGGTATTTTTCCAATTTTTTCTTTGATTCTTGTGGCTAGACCCAATATTAGAGATCCATGTGTCACCACATATCTCGTGTGGACAGGAATCAAGCCATGTGTACTTCTAGATGAACCATTCAGCTTATCCTCTTGTGTTATGGATGTTGGTAACTTGACATTAAATAAGAATCATCATGTCTGGGCCCATGAATAGATATACAGGTGTCACTACATATCTTTTAAGTGCAGTGATCAATCCATACATAGTTCTGTATAATAATATCCCTATGTAGGTCTAGCTCATACATAGGGAGGAAGAATTTTTTGTGGATGGGGCTGAATGTAGAGTACAGTTGTCAATGTATATCATTTGTTGGTAAGAATCAATACTTGTGTAGTTCTTGAATATGGAATGGTAGATGACTAATTTACACATACTCTTCGGTGAGAACATTATGGTAACATGTAGTTTATTGTTGTACAGTGATGACATTGGTGTCAAGTAGTTTATTGTCTTGAAACATGGATAATTTATCATGGTGTTTAACATCATTCAATCAAGATGTTTCCCTGTAGTTATAGGAATTATGATTTTTTAGACCCATGATAAATATATTCTTGATGTGAAAAATTGGATCTCAGGCCAATGTCTGGTAATAAAATTATCATATGAATGAAGGGAAATTTATGACTGGGCCAGAGATGAGATGTATAGGCATCACATTGTATCCCTTTCTGGTAGGAATAAATCCGCACATATTTCATCAAAAATGGACTCCTTATGTGGATCAGATTCTCCTACAGGGTAGGGTCATTTCATCTTTCTCCCAGATAGGTCTAGCTCATGTCCAGTGAATCATTGATTGAAACGATGATTCCCATGAATTTTAACATCATGTGCTTTGGATATTGATGTAATATACTTTATTTTCTTATGAAATAGAAAACAATGTGGTGATGTTTTAGGGTATTGTGACAAATAAAATTCACAATGTTTAACATTGTGAATCTGGGACAATTTACCATGCAGTTTGTTATCATGTGGTCAAGATTTACTACCATGTTTTTAATGTCATGCGATCATAAAAAATGTCATGTGATTACAAAAATTACTTCTTTAGGAACTACATATTTTTGGGGGCCATGGTAATCCACTCAAATATTGAGATCAATGAAAAATCTCTATTAGAGTAGAATTTATATATTCTATAGAGTCCCTCTAAATTTTAATCCAACTATTGAGGTTCCGTTTTTAGTATCATCGGATTTTTGAGGACCACCATCATCTCTACCTTGATGAAAGACCAGAGAAAAAAAATTATTAAAGGATTATGAAATCTAGTTTTGGTGGACCTAGAAATAATTCAAGGTGTGAAATCTCTTATCATCCAATCACTCCAATTCATCCATCCATTTATAAGATTTTTCATAAATGGATAACTCATCACATATGGAAATACAGAGCAATGTAAATTGAACTTTTATGGGAATGACCTCCTCTGTTCTATATACTAATGAGTATAGGTTCCCAAATGTGGAAGTGCATTTTTTAGTTTGGTAATATCATAAGAATTGTAGAAGCATATCTGTCAAATACTTTTAATCTTTATCTACCATCATATGAATTATAATTAAAAGGGTCTTGTTGAAGTCCTCTATCTTTCAATTAGTTGATCTGTGGTATCTAGATGAATGGTTGGAGTTCATGCCTTACTCTGGATATATTTTTTCCACTTCAGTGGAATATAAATTGGCGTTGTTATCCATCAATATTGTATGAAGTACACTAAATAGGGTGATGCTATTGGATCTCATGAAAATTGCAGTGTTCCTTACCATATCCTCTTTGAGGGGTACCGATTAGGCTACTTGTAGAATATGTTAGTTTCATAGAGAATTCACTTGAACTTCTTGGCCATAATGGGGGATATGGTCCCTCAATATCCATTTACCATATTAAAATGGCTAGGATTATTTTTCTGGGTGATGAAACTCTTGGGGTTGGTTGATGAAGTTGGATTGAACTTGGAAGGAATTGATATTTTTTGTGAATTTATTTTTGGAATGAATTATAGTTGGAAAATATCACCCAAGCCTTCAAATTTGATTGGAAATATTGGATCCTAATTAGTGGGAACTATAGGCTCTAGTGTGTACTTCCATCATGAAATTGGTGGTCTCTTCTCCATCAATTCACATAAGAATGACCCCATCAAGGATTCTCTTATAAAGAACCTTTTTATAATTTGTGACATAATATATGAAAAAGTTAATTTCTCATTTTTATATTTTATATCTCCTGGATATGATCATTGGGAGATATCCCTTTAAAAGGTATTCCATAATGTGTGTCATCCAACAGGTGGAATGACCATAAAATACAGGTATGGGGCTAATCTCATCGATCAGTTCCATGTTAATTTGAATGAAAGGTTAGACCATATAAAAATGCGCAATACAGATGACTTTTTCATCTTGGTCTAGATCGACTAGAGAAATGGACACATTATCGAGTGTTTCATCAGGGGAATTTTATAACTATGAGATGTGAGTCAATGTTGGCTCTAATGTTAACTCCACCAATAGTCTTTGGATGTGGTATATTAGGGGGATTATGCCTTACATTTTAATGGGATAATACCCATTGATCAACTTGATGAACAGTTCTAAATCTCTATTTGTCTTCAAGTGATTAACTTGCATTTGAAGTGCCATATCAAGGCCTGCATAGATAGATTGATACTCACATTCGTTATTTGTGAACCCCTTTAAAATTAGGAATGAGTAAGGTAGGACCCCTTATTTAGGTAGAGGAGTAAGACCCCCATCCCCAATTTGTTGATCATGGGGTCTTCCATCCTCATCCCTGTAGGAATTATGGATGAACCTTCAATATAAATCACCCATAACCTAGGGATTTTTGGAATAGAGAAAACCTCTTCATTTGTATTTTAATTTCTAATGAATTCATTTCTTCCATGGGATTGTATACCATTATTTATTGTTATGTTTGGCCTTTGACTTCATCTTTTGGTAAGAACATAATGTAAAACTACTATAGTATGACTTCCCACCATGATAGACATCTAGTTAACATTGGATGTCAGAAAATGTATTTGAGTGGGTTTATAAGAGAGGCCAAATGGACCTCATGATGCTGCACATAGATCCCCAGCTTCAAGAAAATAAAAAATAGCACATGATAGCTCTCCTTGATATCTAAATAACAATTCTCATCAACTATCATGGTTTGGTTGAGGTAAGAAAGACTATTTTCACTATTGGTGTGACTCTTTTGTCAAAATAAGGCACATAGGGATCGCTCTAAGTCTATAAAATACAAAATAAGTGGCCTTCCATTTGAAATTTACATCAGTACTAGCAGGATGAATATATATTTCTAGTGACTATCTAATTGATCCTGAAAATCATTAATACACTTATATGTAACCCATTTTCTAATTAACATATGGTAGGGAAAACATTTTCCTTCAAGGTTGTCTATAAAGAATAAAATTTACTGAATGTTTCCCTAAATTCATCTCAACTCTAGGAGGTTTCAAGGAGGGGATATTACAATGATATCATTTTTATTTATGAGGTCAACTCTATTACACTATGGCATATGATGGAGCCAATAAATTTCTCAAAGAAATTCTCAAAAGAACGTTTTCATGGGTTCATTTTAAGAATGTATTGTAATAGTTTGTTGAAGAAGATTTCAGGATCCACCAGGTGGTCTGAGTGTTGCTTAGATTCATATATAATTTCATCAAAATATCATTCAACAAACATTCCCAGTATGTGTTTGAATAAACAATGAATGGCATGATGGTAAGTAGAAACAACATTCTTTAAGCCAAAGGGTAATACTCGATAGAAAAACAAATCCCTAGGGGGCCTAAATGTGGTGGTTACAACATCATCCAAGGACATTAATATTTTAATGAATCCTAATTATCCATCCATAAAGGATGGATCCTGGTATACAACTATTTAATGGATCATTAGTTAAGTGATTGGGACTAGGAAGTCATCCTTTAGGCAGTGTCGATTCAAATCTATGAAATTGGTGCAAACCTTGATTTTACTCTTATGTTTATTGGTGGGGACGATATTGGTTGTAAATTTGAGATATTTTACTTTCATGATGAATTTGGATCAAATTATATTGTCAACTATAGCCTCAATTTTGGAATCATGTGTCTGTTTTGTCCTTATGACTACTAATTAATGACTCTGGTTGTCCCCTAGCGGGCAGAGGTTGTGAGTGGGTACCTCAAGATCAACGATCAACATTTCTTTGTAGTTATTTGAAAAAAAATCCTGATGATTCTTTATAAAATATTTATATACACATTTTTCAACAAAATACATGGTTGCACTAATGAATGTGGGCCATGGGTCGTCATCTATTTCTAGACTTAATACTTTGAGTCCATCAACGGTTGTATAGATATACTCCTAGAATTCTATAGGGGAGTCCCTAAGTTCCTCCTTATCTTCTTCTTTTACCAATTCATATTATCCTCCTCAATCCACAGAGGGGTCAAGTAGTGGGATAGGTTCTCCAAATTCAAGATAGGAGTCAATACCCTAATATTCGAAAGATGAACTAACTTATTCTGACCTAGTTGACAATGCATGATATTCTTAAAACTATGGATAACATGAAATGATGGATAGAGGAGTGTGTTCATCATATTTAGGTGACTAGACAACCTGTTCTAACATATATGATGTGTCAAGGATTTCTTAGAGCTCTAGGTATGGAATGAGGTAATTTTCATCCTAGCTTTCACCATTTTCTAGGGAGTCAGAAAAACTTTCATCATATCTGGACTCAGGGATCTTGATTGAAACCTTAAATATTGTTGAATATGCACATGTATTTGGGATCATATACTCAACCAGGTTAATGGTTAAGAAATACTCTCCACTAAGGTGATTGAAGGGGTTGGTTAAGATGATATCTAGATCATTCAAGGTAGTGACCCATGTAACACCATCACCTAGGGGTTTTTTCCGATGCCCCTAATATAATCATTCATTGATATAATATGACTTGTAGGATTTCAATGGGGGCCTTATTGGCATGAAAAGTCTTGATTTTTCCATTTATTAAGTATTTTATGAATTGATGGTACAATGACGGGATTTCTGCATATTAATGCAGTCGGGGCCTTCTTGAAAATACTTTGAAGGTTGTGTTTATCTAAACCATGATAAATTATAATTCGGCTATGAGGTATCCAAACTATGCCTTGATCTCGATTTGACACAATGGATTCTTATCACCATTTTCATTTCCATATAATGTTATGGTGGAAGGATTTGGGTTATCCTCAATGAAACTCATTTGGCGAAGTGTTCGTACTAGAATGAGATTAACTCCAATCCTTTATCAGCAAAAACATTTTCTAATGTTGATGCCATTTACCGTTACAATCTTGTATAGGGGTTGGATATGTCCCTGTATAATGAAATCACTAACCTAATATGTGGAATAAATAAATTCAGGGCACTCCATAGGATCATTATTTTTTGATAGGCCATAGAAATAGACACTTCCGCTTCAAACTCTAATTTTTTTAGCAAATACCCTATGAGTGCTTCCGTGGGGCCTTTTAACAAGCTTTGGGAATCCAGTATCGATAGTTTCGTTGGTACCAAGGCTCACTATTTCAGGATATCATACATCTATTATAAATTTATTCACTTATTGATGTGGGGAGTCTCTTTCATGTGCAGTTTTAAGTCTTTAGTATTTGATTTAGATGTATAATCCCAAGATACATAAAGCTGGAGGAAATCCTATCATAGGTGGGTTGGGCTGAGTAGGTCTTCTAGTACAATGAGGGTGATTGAACAAATATTTCTATTCTAACTAATATTCTGAATTAATTATGTCAGAGTATCTTCAAGTAGGTGCATGGTTATTTTCCTACTCCTATTAAACCCATTGAAGGGATCTTCCATGAGACTCTACAACATTGATCGTCTGAGTAGGGATGTGGCTAGAATTCTGGTTCATGCCATGATTGTTTCTTCCCTTGTATCCTCAGCTGCTACGGATTCTACCTATTTTTCCCCAATCGTGTGTAGGTAACATGGGTTCATATCCATACTCATCAATGAATAATGTTTATATTAAATGAATTACATAAGGGAACCAATTATAAACTCTTTTCCAGTGAGTACTTTCTCTATATGACTGTTTCTAGTGGTGATTTTTGGTGGGGTGGGGGTCATGATTTAAGATTTGGTGGCATAAAATATGAGAGGGTAAATGATGACTTTTTACTTGACATGGGATTTTTTTTTCCTACATTTTTCCTTTTTTTCTGGTCAAATCACTTTTTTAAGGCTGGTTCATGAAGGTTTATGTGGCTGATGACGTCAATTGTATTGCAACGGGAGCGAATGGGGGCATCATTGGTTGTTCCATGTGTTCTAGGAGAATACCATGACTTCGGTTGATTTTCTTCCAAGTCATAAAACTATAAAACATTGGTTCCCTCCTGCTATCAAATTTTTTCCACTTAGCTCCTTCCATGGGGGAGGTGATGGAAACATAGACCATAAGTGTTGATGGCCTCCCCAACTTTACATGTCCAAAATCTAACATTTTCTTCAAGATTTAATTGAAGATGAATCATTTTTGAATGGTTTTCCATGGTTTAATATTAAATGAGAAATAATGTTTCCATTCATTAAGGCCTATATTGTCAAGCCTCATCCTCTCTAGAAGGAAAATAAAATAATTATCCATCGAGGCTATAAAATTTTCATAGACTTGGTCATCTTAGAATGAGTAAAAATTGTTCCTTAACTCTTCAAATTAATCACACTAAGGTCCCCTATATTATCCTTATCAAATTAGGGGAATGTATTAACACCCAAAGGTCGATTAATGATATGGTGTAGGTTTTAATGATAGTGCAGGGATGGAGGCCGGATTGAGTGTGACAGGTGTTGCCTCCTCCTTTCATGTTCTTTTCATGGGGACTGGTGGACTTGTTCTTCATTTGTTTTAAATTCTTCAATTATCTGGGAAATGGTAGATATATTCAAACACCCACGTATATAATGTAGTAGCTTGAGAAGTGTTCATAGCTCATCACAAAGGTTATCAATGCATAGACAGTGAATATCCTCAAGGGGAAATGGTCAGTTCTTGGAATTTGTCAACCCTTTCTATCTGGGATTGAAATCTTAGACTCTCGCATCATCTCAATATTTATAATTCATGAGCATAGTAATTCTCATCTTTTGAATTATTGATCTAAAGATAAAGAGAAAATTTTAATGGAGATATTTTTTTCTTGTGATTGAACATGCTTGCAAACTGGCGTACAATACAAAGGCTGGCTCTAGAAGGGTTTTCACAAATCATCCAGGATTCACTGATTTGTGTCGATCTGGAGTTCCCTTCATGGGATTATAATGGTATTCACAGTTTGTAATATTTTGTTTCGATTCTATCGAGCCATTAAATATTGAACAAATATGACTCTCAAAGTTTGGAAGTGGCAAGGTGTCGCTCACTGAGTCAGGGTAAGGTTTCAGTTCTAGATACACTAGTGCACGATGCTCCTCGATGACTTCCAATAAATCTTCTATTGAATTCATGGTGTCAATATTCCCTTGATGAGTATTTGGTATAACATGATCTTGGATAGGTGTAGAAATGGTCAGGATCTGATACACTTATTCCCTCACTATTTGAGGATGATATTTGGTCAGGGACATTTTTTGAGTATTTTCCTGAACCCACTCTGATTTTCTCCTTGATGGATGGAAGTGTTAATATTCATCGATGATTGGGTCTAGGAAACTCAAGGGTCTAATATTCGAGTTGGGTGGGTGTCATGGCCTTAAATTAGTTACTAGGATGAATCCTTGTAGAGGTACACTCGTGGGAAGTTTATGTTGAGGCTCTTCCCATGGAGAATATTTTATAGGAATGCTACCATGGGGAATGACAACATTGAGTCATCTAAACTCTTTTATTTCTTCCTCATTCCAAGGGAATTGTTCTTTGATTATATGGAGATCATCCTCATCGAAAGGAGGAGGTGTATCATATGTGTCCATGCTTTTATTCTTCTCTTTGGGAATGATTGGCTGTGGTGGTAGAAAGGGATTGATTGGGGGAGAACCTAAATTAAAGGTTCTTTTACGGTTTCCGTTACACACACCTTCATTCTCATTTTAGTCTGTATCCTAGAAGGACCCATCCAATTGTTTATCTTCTTCATTTGTATCATTTTTTGTGTTGTCTACATGATATTTTTTCCTGATTATCACTAATGTGTAATAAATTGTTGGAATCATACTGGATTTTGAATGATATGAGGCTATTTGCATCCTTTTTTCAAATCTCTTCTTTCCTTTCTTAGATCCCCTTAGAGCTTCTTGGTGAAGGGTGACTCAGAGGGATCCTTAATAAAACTTATTTACACCCATCCCTTCTATAAGAAATGATTCGAGAGGCTGGGAAGACTCAGATACCATTACACTTTTCTTCCTCCCAAAATGGGAAGACTATTTTCCATTGAGGTGGTGGTTGAGGTAAAGATGATTCTACCCTGTGGGTTGGCTTTAGTACTGTTCTCTTGTTTTCATGCCCCATTCCAAATTTTTCGGTCTTATGGGGGCATTTTGTGGTAAAATGTTTCCAAACCGATGGGACAAGGATGATCACGTGCTGTTAAGGTTGTTTCAACTATAACCACATTCTTTTTTCTCATGAATCCTTGTTTGATCATGAGTAGGATACAATATCGAGTCTCCACTCAAATTACTTTTTTTAAGACATTGGTTGTTCTTGTTGATTATATTCCCTTAGGTGAGAATCTTGAAAAATGTTCTCAGCTTTCTAGTTCGGGAGTTTTTCAATGGATCTCTCTCATTGGGCCTGATGATATTGTGACTTATTCAAGGTCAAATCTTATTGATTGTGCCATCTTTCCTGAGTATGGATTTTTCTTAATCTCCAGCTAAGAGTAATTACATTACAAAAAATTATTTCTAGTGGGTTCAACTGAATGGGTCTGAGGTGAAATGAAAAAATACATGTTCCCCCAATCCCAAGATATGAATGCCAGGTGAGGCATCAATAATTAGATGGATATACTCATTCAACTAATTGAGGCATGCTTGCTGAAGATATTTTCATTACATATTTGATCTTGGTCACCAAAAAATGGGAGTTCTTCTAAGATAATTCGATGATGAATCTTCCCAAATATTTTAACACGGTATGTATACCCATTTTATAGTAATAATTTTTATTTCAGGTGGCTGATAATTGTCCAAATATAGAGACGAATGTTGTGTATGCCTTCTTATAACAATGGATTTAGAATGTAAAATGGAGAATTGTATTTGGGAAAAAACATAACTGGTATGTCTTCCCAATATAGTTGTCTTCTCATGAGAAACATAACCTTTTTTTCTTCTTCTAGAGACTCTTATACTTGACCTTCCCAACATGGGAACTTCTTGAATGTTTTATCATGAATACTATGGCTAATAGTGGTCCCTTTGGTATGGGAATGGTATGGGGTGGATCGAAGGATGAGTTTTGTCTTGGGATGCATTTTAGTTGATAACTGATGAAAATTTCCATTCATAGGGTATGTAACATTTCTATTCCCATATTTTCAATCACCTCAGAGTATGAGGTCTTTCTTTGATTTGATTCAGCAAGGGGAGGTCTTTCCTGTCGATAAGAAATGTTACTATGTGGAGGACCTTCATAGCAGGTGATATCATGAAGAGTACTACTATCATAGATTTATGTTCAACTATAGGAATAATTTCTATAGCTTATACCACGGTAGGACCATCAGGGTGGAAAATTTCAAGGGGAGGACCTTCTTTTTTAAATAAGGTGTCACTACAGGGAGGAAAATCGCAATGAATTTAATCATAGAGGGGAATACCATCACAACATTATGTATGACTGTTGAGAAATTTTCAACCATTTATACCATGGGGAGGGCCTTCAGGGTGGACAGAATCAAGTGGAGTGACTTCATGCTTAAATAATGTATCATTGTAGGGGGGCCTTCATAACGAATGCCATCATGGTGAGGAATACCATCATAACTCAATGTATTACTGCATGGATAATTTCTATAGTGTATAGACTAGGGAGGACATTTAATGTGGATGATAGTAAGAGGAGGTCCTTTTTTTGTTTTGTCTTCTATCCATGAGAAGGGATACCATGATCCTCATCTTGAGATAATCACTCGTGAATGATTACTTTGTGTCCAAGAAGGAATCCTTTATGGTAGATGATCTGGGGAGAGCCTCTAAATATTATTCTAAAAATGTTTCTAGGGAGACCATAATTATGGTATTGACACTTTTTTAGTTTGGTAAAAGATCAGTAAGATCTTAAACCACCAATTAAAGAAGTTTTATGGCCCCAAGAACTCTAAAAATCAGCATAGCAGGGTTATGATTATACTATTCATTTTCTAGGTTCCTTTGGATCGATTTACTTTTAGGTTATCTCATTCGGCCCTACAACCTGAAAATCATTTTTTTTTCATTTTCATATGTCCGGTTTAAGGGGTTTCCAGTACCCATACATCATTTCATCACATCTAGAAAAACACTTCACCACATCCAAATCTGAACCCCATTTCAAATTTCAAACACAAATTCACATTTACCGCCATTCGCCTTGAGTCGTGACCCTAGCGTCAACGTCTGCGCTGACAGGCCTCGTGTCGCGCACCTGCCACAACAGTCCTTGTTATCAATCCGCACGCCAAACGAAGGCCACACGACAGCCTGAGACTCCATCACGCGCCACTTCACCAGCGATGGGATCGTCCGTCATCACGAGCCACGAGACTGCATCACCTTCTCTAGCATCCATCGACACCGCAATGCCAACGTCCCTCTGGCAACACCACGTAATCACCACCGGCGAAAACACAGAGGGAGATAACATTCTCGTACCTTCAACATCATCACCGGTGAGAGCCAACCGCCAACGCCATCGCCATCTTCAACTTCAACGCCATTACTGAAGGGTCAGAAACCCAGCAACCACCCAATGACACAAGCCACGCCCTGAATCTGAAGATCCCACCGCCACCAACCAAAATGGCCACTTCAGACACGAAGAAACCCACCGCACTCACGTGAGGAAGGCTAGGACCCCAAGAACGCCGATGCAAGAGTGCGACCATCAGACCCTGAGAAGCTCACCGCAGGTCACCAGTGAGCTGCTGAGAACGAACCCAGGACCGCTCTGAAGAGTATGACGTCGACGGGGACCGGTCATACACCCGCAGGTCCGAACCAGCAACTGCCGAAGCCCAAAGAAAATCTCCATAGCAAGGGTAGACCACGAATATGCGCGATGCCGCAGCGATCCTGACCGATGCACCGAACACGAGAGGGAAATTCTGCGCCATCCGCAGCAAAGGGGCGGCAGCGGCGAGAGGAGAACCCTAGACCGGGAGATCCATTTACGGGCGCATCAGTCCATGTTATCTCATTCGGTCAACTAGGGAAATTTTCTATATGTGAAATCCTTCATATATGGGTTCTTGTTTTAGTGTCTCTGACTGTGCCACTGGGATATGCTGGTAAGAATTTGGAATTCTAGTAGGGATATATGGCTACCCTATAGTGGCCACTGAAGTGGACTGGTGTCCCCCTATTGGAATGGGAATTTTTTTCCCAGTCCTATAGTTTATTTGTCATGGAATATTTTTGTAAATTCTCTTGGATGAAAGCAGGGACAAATTTATTCTATTAAGTGACCACCCTATTGTGTGGGTGAGTTAGCCCACTTGAAGAGGTAGGCTTCAGCACCCGAATCCTTGATATTGTTGTAGATGGGATGACAACATGGAATGTATATAATATGTGGTCTGAGATTGATGTTGGACCCTCCATCACTACTAAGACTATGAAAACCATGATATGGATTGAAACACATTTATTATTTATTTAATCCCCTTTTAAAAATCCTAATACCATGAGGGCTATGTTCATTGTGAGAAACAAGTGGTGGAAAATATTTATTTCACCAAACATAAGTGATAAAATGAATGATGTGGGATTTTGAATTTGTAGTGGTTATACCATGATGAAAATTCAAAAAATTACTACATGTTTCATTATAGTGATAATCATGACATGTGTAGATATATGGACCTCATGTAGTTTATCATCATACAGTAAGGATGAAGATGAATCAATGTGAAAGAGGGTGAATGTTGTTTCTGGACCCATAATTATAAATCTATTTGTCACTATGTATCATGTGATGATAAGAATCAATAAATATGTAGTTCTAAGTGGGAACTCTCTATATAGGTATGATCTATATGAATAAGGGGGTATTTTTCCAATTTTTTCATTTATTCTTGTGGCTAGACCCAAGATTAGAGATCCATGTCTCACCACATATCTCGTGTGGACAGGAATCAAGCCATGTGTAGTACTAGATGAACCATTCAGTTTATCCTCTTGCGTTATGGATTTTGGTAACTTGACATTACATAAGAATCATCATGTCTGGGCCCATGAATAGATATACAGGTGTCACTACATATCTTTTATGCGCAGTGATCAATCCATACATAGTTTTGTATAATAATATCCCTACGTAGGTCTAGCTCATACATAGGGATGAAGAATTTTTTATGGATGGGGCTGAATATAGAGTACAGTTGTCAATGTATATCATTTGTTGGTAAGAATCAATACTTGTGTAGTTCTTGAATATGGAATGGTAGATGAATGATTTACACATACTTTTGGGTGAGAACATTATGGTACCATGTAGTTTATTGTTGTACAGTGATGACATTGGTGTCAAGTAGTTTATTGTCTTGCAACATGGATAATTTATCATGGTGTTTATCATCATTCAATCAAGATGTTTCTTTATAGTTATAGGAATGATGATTTTTTAGACCCATGATAAATATATTCTTGATGTGAAAAATTGGATCTCAGGCCAATGTCTGGTAATAAAATCATCATATGAATGAAGGGAAATTTATGACTGGGCCAGACATGAGATGTATAGGCGTCACAATGTATCCCTTTCTGGTAGGAATAAATCCACACATATTTCATCAAAAATGGACTCCTTATGTGGATCAGATTCTCCTACAGGGTAGGGTCATTTCATCTTTCTCCCGGATAGGTCTAGCTCATGTCCAGTGAATCATTGATTGAAATGATGATTCCCATGCATTTTAACATCATGTTCTTTGGATATTGATGTAATATACATTATTTTCTTTTGAAATAGAAAACATTGTGGTGATGTTTTACGGTATTGTGACAAATAAAATTCACAATGATTAACATTGTGAATCTGGGACAATTTACCATGCAGTTTGTTGTCATGTGGTCAAGATTTATTACCATGTTTTTAATGTCATGTGATCATAAAAAATGTCATGTGATTACAAAAATTACTTCTTTAGGAACTACATATTTGTGGGGGCCATGGTAATCCACTCAAATATTGAGATCAAAGAAAAATCTCAATTAGAGTAGAATTTATATATTCTATAGGGTCCCTCTAAATTTTAATCCAACTATTGAGGTTCCTTTTTTAGTATCATCGTATTTTTGAGGACCACCATCATCTCTACCTTGATGAAAGACCAGAGAAAAAAATTATTAAAGGATTATGAAATCTAGTTTTGGTGCACCTAGAAATATTTCAAGGTGTGAAATCTCTTCTCATCCAATCACTCCAATTCATCCATCCATTTATAAGATTTTTCATAAATGGATAACTCATCACATATGGAAATACAGATCAATGGAAATTGAACTTTTATGGGAATGACCTCCTCTGTTCTATATACTAATGAGTATAGGGTCCCAAATGTGGAAGTGCGTTTTTTAGCTTGGTAAGATCATAAGAATTGTAGAAGCATATCTGTCAAATACTTTTAATCTTTATCTACCATCATATGAATTATAATTAAAAGGGTGTTTTTGAAGTCCTCTATCTTTCAATTAGTTGATCTGTGGTATCTAGATGAATGGTCGGAGTTTATGCCTTACTCTGGATATATTTTTTCCACTTCAGTGGAATATAAATTGGTGTTGTTATCCATCAATATTGTATGAAGTACACTAAATAGGGTGATGCTATTGGATCTCATGAAAATTTCAGTGTTACTTACCTTATCCTCTTCGAGGGGTATGGATTAGGCCTACTTGTAGAATATGTTAGTTTCATATAGAATTCACTTGAACATCCTGGACATAACGGGGGATATGGTCCCTCAATATCCATTTACCATATTAAAATGGCTAGGAGTATTTTTCTGGGTGATGAAACTCTTGGGGTTGGTTGATGAAGTTGGATTTAACTTGGAAGGAATTGATATTTTTTGTGAATTTATTTTTGGAATGAATTATAGTTGGAAAATATCACCCAAGCCTTCAAATTTGATTGGAAATATTGGATCATGATTAGTGGGAACTATAGGCTCTAGTGTGTACTTCCATCATGAAATTGGTGGTCTCTTCTCCATCAATTCACATAAGAATGACCCCATCAAGGATTCTCTTATAAAAAAACTTTTTATAATTTGTGACATCATATATCAAAAAGTTAATTTTTCATTTTTATATTTTATATCTCCTAGATATGATCATTGGGAGCTATCCCTTTAAAAGGTATTCCATAATGGGTGTCATCCAATAGGTGGAATGACCATAAAATATTGGTATGGGGCTAATCTCATCGATCAGTTCCATGTTAATTTGAATGAAAGGTTAGACCATCTAAAAATGCGCAATATAGATGACTATTTCATCTTGGTCTAGATCTACTAGAGAAATGGACACAATATCGAGTGTGTCATCAGGGGAATTTTATAACTATGATATGTGAGTCAATGTTGGCTCTAACGTTAACTCCACCAATAGTCTTTGGATGTGGTATATTAGGGGGATTATGCCTTTCATTTTAATGGGATAATACCCATTGATCAACTTGATGACCAGTTCTAAATCTCTATTTGTCTTCAAGTGATTAACTTGCATTTGAAGTGCCATATCAAGACCTGCAAAGATAGATTGATACTCACATTCGTTATTTGTGAACCCCTTTAAAATTAGGAATGAGTAAGGTTGGACCCCTTTTTTGGGTAGAGGAGTAAGACCCCCATCCCCAATTTGTTGATCCTGGGGTCTTCCATCCTCATCCCTGTAGGAATTATGGATGAACCTTCAATATAAATCACCCATAACCTGGGGCTTTTTGGAATAGAGAAAACCTCTTCATTTGTATTTTAATTTCTAATGAATTCATTTCTTCCATGGGTTTGTATACCATTATTTATTGTAATGTTTGGCCTTTGACTTATTCTTTTGGTATGAACATATTGTAAAACTACTATAGTATGACTTCCCAACATGATAGAAATCTAGTTAACATTGGATGACCGAAAATGTATTTGAGTGGGTTTATAAGAGAGGCCAAATGGACCTCATGATGCTGCACATAGATCCCCAGCTTCAAGAAAATAAAAAATAGCACATGATAGCTCTCCTTGATATCTAAATAACAATTCTCATCAACTATCATGGTTTGGTTGAGGTAAGAAAGACTATTTTCACTGTTGGTGTGACTCTTTTGTGAAAATAAGGCACATAGGGATCGCTCTAAGTCTATAAAATACAAAATAAGTGGCATTCCCTTTGAAATTTACATCAGCACTAGCGGGATGAATATATATTTCTAGTGACTATCTAATTGATCCTGAAAATCATTAATACACTTATATGTAACCCATTTTCTAATTAACATATGGTAGGGAAACCATTTTCCTTCATGGTTGTCTATAAAGAATAAAATGTACGGAAAGTTTCCCTAAATTCATCTCAACTCTAGGAGGTTTCAAGGAGGGGATATTACAATTATATCCTTTTTATTTATGAGTTCAACTCTATTACACGATGGCATATGATGGAGCCAAGAAATTTCTCAAATGAAATCTCAAAAGAACGTTTTAATGGGTTCATTTTAAGAATGTATTGTAATAGTTTGTTGAAGAAGATTTCAAGATCCACCAGGTGGTCTGAGTGTGGCTTAGATTCATATAGAATTTCATCAAAATATCATTCAACAAACATTCCTAGTATGTGTTTGAATAAACAATGAATGGCATGATGGTAATTAGCAACAACATTCTTTAAGCCAAAGGGTAATACACGATAGAAAAACAAATCCCTAGGGGGCCTAAAGGTGGTGGTTACAACATCATCCAAGGACATCCATATTTTAATGTATCCTAATTATCCATCCATAAAGGATGGATCCTGGTATACAACTATTTAATGGATCATCAGTTCAGTGATTGGGACTGGGAAGTCATCCTTAGGCAGTGTCGATTCAAATCTATGAAATTGGTGCAAACTTTGATTTTATTCTTATTTTTATTGGTGGGGATGATATTGGTTGAAAATTTGAGATATTTTACTTTCATGATGAATTTGGATCATATTATATTGTCAACTATAGCCTCAATTTTGGAATCATGTGTCAGTTTTGTCCTTATGACTATTAATTAATGACTCTGGTGGTCCTCTAGCGGGCCTAGGTGGTGAGTGGGTACCTCAAGATCAACGATCAACATTTGTTTGTAGTTATTGGAAAAAAAATCCCGATGATTCTTTATAAAATATTTATATACAAATTTTTCATCAAAATACATGGTTCCACTAATGAATGTGGGTCATGGGTTGTCATCTATTTCTAGACTTAATACTTTGAGTCCATCAATGGTTGTATAGATATACTCCTAGAACTCTATAGGGGAGTCCCTAAGTTCCTCATTATCTTCTTCTTTTACCAATTCATATTATCCTCCTCAATCCATAGAGGGGTCAAGTAGTGGGATAGGTTCTCCTAATTCAAGATAGGAGTAAATACCCTAATATTCAAAAGATGAACTAACTTATTCTGACCTAGTGGACAATGCAAGATTTTCTTAAAACTATGGATAACATGAAATGATGGATAGAGGAGTGTGTTCATAATATTTAGGTGACTAGAATACCTCTTCTACCATATATGATGTGTCAAGGATTTCTTAGAGCTCTAGGTATGGAATGAGGTAATTTTCATCCTAGATTTCACCATTTTCTAGGGAGTTAGAAAAACTTTCATCATATCTGGACTCGGGGATCTTGATTGAAACCTTAAATATTGTGGAATATGCACATGTATTTGGGATCATATACTCAACCAGGTTGATGGTTAAGAAATACTCTCTACTAAGGTGATTGAAGGGGTTGGTTAAGATGATATCTAGATCATTCAAGGCAGTGACCCAAGTAACACCATCACCTAGGGGTTTTTTTCCCATGCCCCTAATATAATCATTCATTGATATAATATGACTTGTAGGATTTTAATGGGGCCTTATTGGCATGAAAAGTCTTGATTTTTCCATTTATTAAGTATTTTATGAATTGATGGTACAATGACGGGATTTCTGCATATTAATGCAGTCGGGGCCTTCTTGAAAATACTTTGAAGGTTGTGTTCAGCTAAACCATGATAAATTATAATTTGGCTATGAGGTATCCAAACTAAGCCTTGATCTTGATTTGTCACAATGGATTCTTGTCACCTTTTACATTTCCATATAATGTTATGGTGGAAGGATTTGGGTTATCCTCAATGAAACTCATTTGGCGAAGTGTTCGTACTAGAATGAGATTAACTCCAGTCCTTTATCAGCAAAAACATTTTCTAATGTTGATGCCATTTACCGTTATAATCTTGTATAGGGGTTGGATATGTCCCTGTATAATGAAATCACTAACCTAATATGTGGAATAAATAAATTCAGGGCACTCCATAGGATCATTATTTTTTTGATAGGCCATAGAAATAGACACATCAGCTTCAAACTCTAATTTTTTTAGCAAATACCCTATGAGTGCTTCCGTGGGGCCTTTTAACAAGCATTGGGAATCCAGTATCGATAGTTTCATTGGTACCAAGGCTCACTATTTCAGGATATCATACTTCTATTCTAAATTTATGCACTTCTTGTTGTGGGGAGTCTCTTTCATGTGTAGTTTTATGTCTTGAGTATTTTATTTAGATGTATAATCCCTAGATACATAAAGCTGTAGGAAATCATATCCTAGGTGGGTTGGGCTGAGTAGGTCTTCTAGTACAATGAGGGTGATTGAACAAATATTTCTATTCTAACTGATATTATGAATTAATTATGTCAGAGTATCTTCATGTGGGTGAATGTTTATTTTCCTACTCCTATTGAACCCATTTAAGGGATCTTCCATGAGACTCTACAACATTGATCGTCTGAGTAGGGATGTGGCTAGAATTCTGGTTCATGCAATGATTGTTTCTTCCCTTGTATCCATAGCTGATACGGATTCTACCTATTATTCCCCAATTGTGTGTAGGTAACTTGGGTTCATATCCATACTCATCAATGAATAATGTTTATATTAAATGAATTACATTAAGGGAACCAATTATAAACTCTTGTCTAATGAGTACTTTCTCTATATAAATATTTCTGGTGGTGATGTTTGGTGGGGTGGGGGTCATTATTTTAGATTTGGTGGCATAAAATATGAGAGGGTAAATGATGACTTTTTCCTTGACATGGGATTGTTTTCCTGCATTTTTCCTTTTTTCTGGTCAAATCACTTTTTTAAGGCTGGTTCATGAAGGTTTATGTGGCTAATGACGTCAATTGTAATGTAACGGGAGCGAATGGGGGCATAATTGGTTGTTCCATGTGTGCTAGGAGAATACCATGACTTCGGTTGATTTTCTTCCAAGTCATAAAACTATAAAACATTGGTTCCCTCCTGCTATCAAATTTTTTCCAATTAGCTCCTTCCATGGGGGAGGTGATGGAAACATACACCATAAGTGTTGATGGCCTCCCCAACTTTACATGTCCAAAATCAACCATTTTCTTCAAGATTTTATTGAAGATGAATCATTTTTGAATAGTTTTCCTTGGTTTAATATTAAATGAGAAATAATTTTTCCATTCATTAAGGCCTATATTTTCAAGCCTCATCCGCTCTAGAAGGAAAATAAAATAATTATCCATCGAGGCTATAAAATTTTCATAGACTTGATCATCTCAGAATGAGTAAAAATTGTTCCTTAACTCTTCAAATTAATCACACTAAGGTCCCCTATACTATCCTTATCAAATTAGGGGAATGTATTAACACCCAAAGTTTGATTAATGATATGGTGTAGGTTTTAATGATAGTGCAGGCATGGAGGCTGGATTGAGTGTGACAGGTGTTGCCTCCTCCTTTCATGCTCTTTTCCTGGGGACTAGTGGACTTGTTCTTCATTTGTTTTAAAGTCTTCAATTATCTAGGAAATGGTAGATATATTCAAACACCCACCTATATAATTTAGTAGCATGAGAAGTGTTCGTAGCTCATCAAAAAGGTTATCAATGCATTGATAGTGAATATCCTCAAGGGGAAATGGTCAGTTCTTGGAATTTGTCAACCCTTTCTATATGGGAATGAAATCTTAGACTCTCTCATCATCTCAATATTTATAATTCATGAGCTTAGTAATTATCATCTTTTTTATTATTGATCTAAAGATAAATAGAAAATTTTAATGGAGATATTTTTTTCTTGTGATTGAACATGCTTGCAAACCGGCGTACAATACAAAGGCTGGCTCTAGAAGGGTTTTCACAAATCATATAGGATTCACTGATTTGTGTTGATCTGGAGTTCCCTTCATGGGATTCTAATGGTATGCATAGTTTGTAATATTTTGTTTCGATTATATCGAGCCATTAAATATTGAACACATATGACTCTCAAAGTTTGGAAGTGGCAAGGTGTCGCTCACTGAGTCAGGGTAAGGTTTCAGTTCTAGTTACACTAGTGCACGATGCTCCTCTATGACTTCCAATAAATCTCCCATTTAATTCATTGTGTCAATATTCCCTTGATGAGTATTTGGTATAACTTGATCTTGGATAGGTGTAGAAATGGTCCGGATCTGATACACTTATTCCCTCACTATTTGAGGATGATATTTGGTCAGGGACATTTTTTGAGTATTTTCCTGAACCCACTCTGATTTTCTCCTTGATTGATGGAAGTGTTAATATTCATCGATGATTGGGTCTAGGAAACACAAGGGTCTAATATTCGAGTTGGGTGGGTGTCATGGCCTTAAATTAGTTACTAGGATGAATCCTTGTAGAGGTACACTCGTGGGAAGTTTATGTTGAGGCTCTTCCCATGGAGAATATTTTATAGGAATGCTGCCATGGGGAATCACAACATTGAGTCATCTCAAATCTTTTATTTCTTCCTCATTCCAAGGGAATTGTTCTTTGATTATATGGAGATCATCCTCATCGAAAGGAGGAGGTGTATCATATGTGTCCATGATTTTATTGTTCTCTTTGGTAACAATTAGATGAGGTGGTAGAAAGGGATTGATTGAGGGAGAACCTAAATTAAAGGTTCTTATACTGTTTCCGTTACACCCACCTTCATTCTCATTTTGGTCTGTATCCTAGAAGGACCCAGCGAATTGTTTATCTTCTTCATTTGTATCATTTTTTGTGTTGTCTACATGATATTTTTTCATGATTATCACTGATGTGTAATGAATTGTGGGAATCATACTGGATTTTGAATGATATGAGGCTATTTTCATCCTTTTTTCAAATCTCTTCTTTCCTTTATTAGATCCCCTTAGAGCTTCTTGGTGAAGGGTGACTCGGAGGGATCCTTAATACAACCTATTTACACCCATCCCTTCTATAGGAAATGATTTGAGAGGCTGGGAAAACTCAAGTACCATTACACTTTTCTTCCTCCCAAAATGGGAAGACTATTTTCCATTGGGGAGGTGGTTGAGGTAAAGATGATTCTACCCTGTGGGTTGGCTTTAGTACTGTTCTCTTTTTTTCCTGCCCCATTCCAAATTTTTCGGTCTTATGGGGGCATTTTGTGGTAAAAATTTTCCAAACCTATGGGACAAGGATGATCACGTGCTGCTAAGGTTGTTTCTACTATAAACACTTTCTTTATCTCATGAATCCTTGTTTGAGCATGAGTAGGATACAATATCGAGTCTCGACTCAAATCACTTTTTTTAAGACATTGGTTGTGCTTGTTGATTATATTCCCTTAGGTGAGAATCTTGAAAAATGTTCTCATCTTTCTAGTTCAGGAGATTTTCAATGGGTCTCTCTCATTGGGCCTGATGATATTGCGACTTATTCGAGGTCAAATCTTATTGATTGTTCCATATTTCCTGAGTAGGGATTTTTCTTAATCGCCACCTAAGAGTAATTACATTACAAAAAATTATTTCTAGTGGGTTTAGCTGAACGGGTCTGAGGTGAAATGAAAAAATACATGTTCCCCCAATCCCTAGATATGAATGCTAGGTGAGGCATCAATAATTAGATGGATATACTCATTCAACTCATTGAGGCATGCTTGTTGAAGATATTTTCATTACTTATTTCATCTTGGTCACCAAAAAATGGGAGTTCTTCTAAGATAATTTGATGATGAATCTTCCCAAATATTTTAACATGGTATGCATACCCATTTTACAGTAATAATTTTTATTTCAGGTGGCTGATAATTGTCCAAATATAGAGTCGAATGTTGTGTATGCCTTCTTCTAACAATGGATTTAGAATGTAAAATGGAGAATTGTATTTGGGAAAAAACATAACCGGTATGTCTTCCCATTATAGTTGTCTTCTCATGAGAAACATATCCTTTTTTTCTTCTTCTAGAGACTCTTATACTTGATCTTCCCAACATGGGGACTTCTTGAATGTTTTATCATGAATACTATGGCTAATAGTGGTCCCTTTGGTATGGGAATGGTATGGGGTGGATCAAAGGATGAGTTTTGTCTTGGGATGCATTTTAGTTGATAACTGATGACAATTTCCATTCATAGGGTATGTAACATTTCTATTCCCATATTTTCAATCACCTCAGAGTATGAGTTATTTCTTTGATTTGATTCAGCAAGGGGAGGTCTTTCCCGTCGATAAGAAATGTTACTATGTGGAGGACCTTCATAGAAGATGATATCATGAAGAGTACTACTATCATAGATTTATGTTCAACTATAGGCATAATTTCTATATCTTATACCATGGTAGGACCATCAGGGTGGACAATTTCAAGGGGAGGACCTTCTTTTTTAAATAAGGTGTCACTACAGGGAGGAAAATCGCAATGAATTTAATCATAGAGGGGAATACCATCACAACTTTATGTATGACTGTAGAGAAATTTTCAACCATTTATACCATGGGGAGGGCCTTCAGGGTGGACGGAATCAAGTGGAGTGACTTCATGCTTAAATAATGTATCATCGTAGGGGGGACCTTCATAACGAATGCCATCATGGTGAGGAATACCATCACAACTCAATGTATTACTGCATGGATGATTTCTATAGTGTATACCCTAGGGAGGACCTTTAATGTGGATGATAGTAAGAGGAGGTCCTTTTTTTGTTTTGTATTCTAGACATGAGAAGGGATACCATGATGCTCATCTTGAGATAATCACTCGTGAATGAGTACTTTGTGTCCATGAAGGAATCCTTTATGGTAGATGATCTGGGGAGAGCCTCTAAATCATATTCTAAAAATGTTTCGAGGGAGACCATAATTATGTTATTGACACTTTTTTAGTTTGGTAAATGATTAGTAAGATCTTAAACCACCAATTATAGAAGTTTTATGGCCCCAAGAACTCTAACAATCAGCATAGCAGGGTTATGATTCTACTATTCATTTTCTAGGTGCCTTTGGATCGATTTACTTTTAGGTTATCTAATTCGGTCCTGCAACCTGCAAATCATTTATTTTCATTTTCATATGGCCAGTTTAAGGGGTTTCCAGTACACATACATCATTTCATCACATCCATAAAAACACTTCACCACATCCAAATCCGAACCCCATTTTAAATTTCAAACACAAATTCACATTCACCGCTATTCGCCTCGACCCGAGACCCTAGCGCCAACGTCTGCGCTGACAGGCCTCGGGTCGCGCACCTGCCACATCAATCCTTGTCATCAATCCGCATGCCAAACGAAGGCCACGCGACAGCCTGAGACACCATCACATGCCACTTCACCGGCGATGGGATTGTCCGTCATCACAAGCCTCGAGACCGCATCACCTTCTCTAACATCCGTCGACACCGCAATTCCAACATCCCTCCAGCAACACCACGTAATCACCACCGGTGAAAACAAAGAGGGAGCTAACATTCTCGCACCTTCAACATCATCACCGGTGAGAGCCAACCGCCAACTCCATCAACATCTTCAACTTCAACGCCATTACCGAAGGGTCAGAAACCCAACAACAACCCAACGGCACAAGCCACACCCTAAATCAGAGGATCCCGCCGCCACCGACCAAAACGGCCGCTTCCGACACGAAAAAACCCACCGCACTCACGTGAGGAAGGCTATGACCCTAAGCATGCTGATGCAAGAGCACGACCATCAGACGCTGAGAAGCTCACTACAGGTCACCAGTGAGATGCCGAGAACGAACCCAGGAGCGCACTGAATAGTATGACGTCGACGGGGACCGGTTATACACCTGCAGGTCCGAACCAGCAACTACCGAAGCCCAAAGAAAATATCCATAGCAAGGGAAGACCACGCATCTGTGTGATGCCGCAGCGATCCTGACCGACGCACCGAACACGAGAGGGAAATTTCGCGCCATCCGCAGCAAAGGGGCGGCGACGGCGAGAGGAGAACCCTAGACCGGGAGATCCATTTACGGGGGCATCCGTCCATGTTATCTCATTCAGTCAACTAGGGAAATTTTCTATATGTGAAATCCTTCATATATGGGTTCTTGTTTTAGTGTCTCTCACAGTTCCACTGGGATATGCTGGTAAGAATTTGGAATTCTAGTAGGGATATATGGCTACCCTGTAGTGGCCACTGAAGTGGACTGGTGTCCCCCTATTGGAATGGGAATTTTTTTTCCAATCCTATAGTTTATTTATCATGGATATTTATGGAAATTCTCTTGGATGAATGCAGGGACAAATTTATTCTCTTAAGTGACCACCCTATTGTGTGGGTGAGTAAGCCCACTTGAAGAGGTAGGCTTTGGCACCCGAATCCTTGATATTATTGTAGATGTGATGACATCGTGGAATGTATATAATATGTGGTCATAGATTGATGTTGGACCCTCCATCACTACTAAGAAGTTTTGAGAGACTTTGTTATAGGGAACATGAATATATTCTTATTCCGGTGTGGGAGTAGGAACATGTTCCTACTCCGATTCTCCATTTCCTGCCAGTAAGTACTGAGAATTCACCCATACGGGGGAAGAGATTCATCTTTTTACCGAACATAAAATTGTAATACAATGGCTACATAATATAATTTCTATTGAATTTTCTTTACTAACATGATATTCATCCCCAAGAATTTTCTTCTGCTTATAGTTGGTTGCTTCCATATTTGACTAATGGGCTTGATGTGAATTAGTAGGGATATGCATCTGCCTATAATTATCCACCATATATGGCCGATGTAATTTATGTGAATTAGCAAGGATTGCATATGATTGTGATTTACTATTGTATATGACTTAAAATCCAGATAAGTGTGATTTGGAACATATATATGCTCATCATTTTCAGGTGTATTTGACTAAAGGGCTTCGTATTCATTAGTAGAAACATGTGCCTTCCTGTAATTTTCATCAGTATTTGGCTAGAATACTCCATGATCATTAGTAGGTATTTGTGCCTGATTTCGATTTTCTATTATATTTTACTATATTTCTTGATATGTGTGAGCAGGAACACGCATCTTCTCGTAGTTATCCACTATATTTGAGTAACATAATTCTTATACATTTGTAGAAATATATGTCTACCTGTAATTTTCCACCATATTTGACTAGAGGGATTCATGGGAATTAGTAGGTATTTTCATCATCCTATAACTTTACACCCTATTTCCACAGAGGGATTGATGTGAACAAGTGGGAATTTGTAATTTCATGTGTTTTGTTGTAATATTTTCATAATGAATATCATGATAGTAATCATGAATATACATCTTCCCATGGGTTTCAACAGTATTTACATAGAGGGTATATTAAATAAGAATAAAGAAGATTTTTTATTCCTGGTTATCTGGTCTTCACCCCTTATAGACCACCCTAGAGGCCTTGGTCCACTTGACCTCAGTTGATGCCCATGGGGTAATATCTGCTTCATGGTGTGGATATCGAGCCACACAGTATTGATGGTGATGATTTCTGGAAAGGGCCCTTGGGAGGAACCCCTATGGTGGTTGGATGAATTCATTGGTAACCACTTCATTAGACAACTTAATTCAAGGGTGGAACTTGTTGTCATGTTTTGGGGACAGTCTCCTAAAATGGTTTGAAATGGATATGGGGGATGTTTGGTTCTAGAATACTGACTATCGATGGGCATATGGATGGTGGGGCTTCATGAACTAGACGTCCTTTCAAGCTACCACCAAATATAAGAGAGTATTATTCGTGTGGTACTATAGGACTAATTCATTCAAAACCCAGTGTTGAAGATGTTGAGAGGGTTATGGCACCATTGTTTTTGTTACCAACCCACCCTGTATAGTGGTTGATGCACATGTTCATGAAAGCTAGTGAGATGACATTGGATTGAAGAGAGTTTAAGATAAGAGTGACTATGTGACAAGTATTGACAACAAAAAATCTTAAAAGTAGTATATCAGGATCACTTGATTGATTTTATGGGGTTGAATTGTGTGAAATATCTCTATTTGGGTACATTACCATCGAATGATTTCCAAGTAGTTTTTTTCACAAAACTAGAAACACACAAAAACTCTCATATCTATGAAAACTTACGGACCAACATTATAAAGGTAGGTGTTCATTACGGAACTTGGCCAATGAAAATTAAGAACTCACATTGCTCAATGTGATGGGAATTCGGGCTCATCACACCCTTTTTGGGGGAAATATTGACTATTCTGGGACCCTATAAGATTTAAGATATTTTCATGAATCCTTTGATCATTATGTTGTATGTATATGTGGATAACCCTGAGATAGTAGTCAATTATGAACACGCAAGGGATTTTAATCATCTATATATTTCTGAGGTTATGGATTTAATGGGATATCAATATGTTTCTGAGGTTCCCCAAAAATGGTACCCTTTTATGTTTGTATTAGAGATTCAATGGTTTTTTTATTAGGACGACACTAGTTTTAATCCATGTGGTGAGGCACTCTTCAATTTTTTATCATCAAGGGAGATTAATATTATTTTGATGTTAGGATAAAACACATATAATGGGATCTATTTGTATCCTTGTGAAATGAACCAAAACACTTGTAGTTTGCTGCCACATAATGGGGAACATCACCATTTAAGGTTGTGTGTCAAGGACCCAACCATGCAGTTTAACGTCGTGTGTTCAGGACATCTAGAAAAACTTTCCTGGTTAAGGATGGTGTGGGAAATAATCCAAGGTGACCTGGGGGACCTGGAAGATATGTGGTCTCCCAGGTCGACTTGAACCTAATGGGAATGTCTCCAAGAGAACTTTAGGGTGAATTTGACTATTTTTTTAGAACTCAGGGAGGATTCCAATGTATTATTGTTATTCAAGAATCAAATCCCATGTACATATTTTAGTTGAGGATTACACCTTATAGGATCCTCATAGTTTAATGTTGATTGAATGACTATATTTTTTGTCAAATCACTTTAAGGGAAAATTGAGAACCACCAAATCCAGAAGAACAACTAAAAGAACCAGTACAGAAAAAACCCCAAGATAAATATAGGTTCAGCCTCTCCCTATAAACTACATCATGTTAAGGAACCTTACCAAAGCATGTCCACTTGGAAAACAATCTCGTGTATAGATGCATGGGAATGGAATTGATGGACAAGGCATACCTTCTCAGCCTTCCAGTCGAAGTGGCATGAAGAAGTGATGACCTCATGCTCTGAAACCCATATGAAGTAGAACCAGATAAGAAGTTGGAAAAAGAACACCCAAAATTCACCTCAAGACAAACAAAACACTAACCCAAGTTAATTCCCTCTGAACCCAAGAGACATCCAACCCAAGTGACTACACCGATTTTACATGAGACATCAAAAAGTAATTTAATAAAGATAGAAGTTGGTTCCCTAAACAAATTCCCTGAGATAGCAGTTACATGAATGTTTGCAGCCACCATTATTATATTTTCAAACATTGACACTAGTTATTCCCATGACTGGATGTACTCCTCAATGCTTATCATCCCTATGTTGAATCCCCCAACAAGAATAGGGTATTTTTTGTCAATCCAAGCAGATTTACCCTCATTAAGTGTCACTATTAAAGGCCTCCCCATCATTTTAGATGCCTCCTCCTCAGAGGCATTAAGTAGCAAGGCATGTTCGGACACATTTTCCTCAGAGCTTAACAAATGGTCCAAACCATGATGCTTCCGATCCCCTGGTCTTTGAAGGTTCATATCCTCAATGATATCCTTTTTAGATATTTCCTTCATAGCCGAATGAGTTTCCAAGGGGGGAGCTAGTGAGGAATAGTCTTTTCTCCCCTTCCTTCTCCTATTGCTTCCATATTTCCTCAAACTTCTATTTTCACCATCTAAATGACTATGATCCTCTCTACTATTCTCATTCAGTCATCCTCTAACTGCATCAAGTGGAAAATGGACTGAGCTCAAATTGTCCTCTGTAATTCCTTCAAATCTATTGATCAAAGGGAGTGAATCCTGACACCTCAATTCAAGACCCCAAGATTTTCCAGAACTATTTTGATGACCCACCTCCAAATCCAGCCCCTACCTCTCCGCTAGAACCTTCACCTCACAAACCTTCATCTACACCATGAGAGTTTTACTCCCACATGTTCTGTTCCCCTCACGAACTGCAGCCTACTGGAACAAGTCTTCCTCCTGCACATTGTCCTTGTGAAGAAGAGTGTTACAAGAGGATGTCTTGGATAGATCCTACCATAGCCTTTTAAACACACTAGACATTGTTGGATTGTCATGAATCACCAAGACTTTCTTCACAGGTGAACATGCACAAGAAGTCCGACCAGCTTCATTTTCCATTGACCCATCGCAAACCCTTAGAGGACTGGGAGGTCGACTTAAACTTTTCCAATTATCCAACCTAAGAGGCCTCTACTCCTAGGCCTTGGGATGTGCCTCAGCCTCTCTTCCACCACCATATCATGTCTTCAAAATTTTCTTCTGAGCACTCCTATGACAATACTCCTTCAAATTTCCCAGCCACTTGCATTCGGAGAAAAAATTGGTCCATGATTCATAAACCACATGTTGTTTGCAGTGGTACTCCTCACCCATCATGATTCACATATATTCGAAAGGCACCCTCAACACATCCATTTCAATAAAAATGCACATAAATATGGGATATGATTGGGTATTATACCATATATAAGTCCCATATGAATAGAGTTTTTGGCATAAATATATGGACACTGTCCATTTGGATTGGGACTATGTAGGTTTCAGGATCACCACTAACCACTAGGACTATGTAAGTCATGATTTATGTGAGAAACAAGTGGATTTAGTGTATATGATGATTTCACAAACCACGTTGTCCAATAATGGAAGAAGTGATAAATCCCAAAGGGAGAGGGATATGGTCTTTAGTGTGCCTCTCTTCTATTTTATTTTCTAATCTAGGATAGTCATATCTGGTGATCCATATGACTATATAATGAGTTGTAAAAGATGAGAAATATTTCCACTTCCTTCAAGAAATGTTGGGGGCCTACTCCAAGAGGGAAGCCCTAATGTTGGTTCTAGGTGGATAGGATCTCATTCCCTATCAAAGGTAAATGAAATTAGGATCCTCACCCACCCCTATTAAACTAGTAGGATCATGTGAGATCCTCCAAGTTCAGAACACTTGCTACCATTGAAAAATATACCCAATGAAATTTTGAGGGCCTTCCTTGTTGTGGAGGTTAAATATGTGACTCTGCATACCATGGGTATGTATAATTGAGAGAATATTCTCATGTGTCTAATGGTATGATCATACATGTTATGCATCTTTGGAAGAGGCTTTTTTCTAATGATGTTGTACTAGTTTGTAGAGTGGCCAATATGTGGGTTATTATGAAGATGAAAGGGAGTGATGGGAGATGGAACACAGAACACCCTTGGAGGCCACACTATACATATCATGTTCTTATGTCAGAATGGGTTCCCTCCACATAGTATATTTCTATATTAGTCTGGGTATCATCCATATAGGATGGATATATGTGGGGATAGGATCCATCCGTGTAGTTTTTTGAAATGCAGGGTCATGTTCCTTCAGCGTAGCATATTTCCACAGAGGGTAGGGTGCCACCCACATAATTTTTTTGTATGCGGGGTTCTACCCTACAAAGGGTCTATCCATTTATGCAACACAGGATGGAATTCACAAAGGGTTTCATGTTCTTAGTTGGCTAGACATTCTGTTATTTCACCCTTAATGTTATGTGGTGGGTTTTTACTTATCGAGAATATAAAACTCCATGTATTGGATCTCATCCGGGATTTCATCCTACGATCTCCGCTTTTCCACCCTCCTCCCTAAATTTCCCTTAGGGTTAATTTATAGGAGAATGAATAGACAGAGTGTAGGGATAGCCAGTCATCTATGGTGGGCCACGAGACTTATTTTTCGGGATCCTAGGAGGATTCCCTAAACTATGGATGATTTTGTTCGTTGGGGAAGTCATTCACAAGGGAGGAAATAACCACCCTACCCGGAAAATGTCTTCGGTTTGTCTATGGGTGATGGAATAATATCCTAATACAATGAACGATTTTTTATGGGGTACAATCATTCATGTGGAGGAAATCAATGCACTTCCCTACAATCAACTTTTCTTCTTGCTCCCTCTTGCCTTGAAGTTCTTGCCGACCCAAACCCTCATAGAACAAAACCATCACTGATCTTCATCAATGAATCTATAATCTTAGTATATAAAGTATGAAATTATTTTATCATCTCATTAATTTATTCTTACATCTAGGACATTTCCCCCTCTGAACTCCTTTAATGTAGTACAGATGAGGTCCAAAGCATGTAAATACTATAGTCCCATTACTTTCATGTATTTTTTTATGAATATTTTTTCTATTTTTGTGACCATGATTTTTTCATCTATTTTCTCTTTCTTTCTGAATCACATTAACATCTCAATATTTCTATCAGCATTATTTATTTGGCTTTTTCTATGTTGTTCAAACCCAATTCACCCCTTTTATTATTAATGATGATGTTAGAGTTTATGTGTAACCTAGTAGGGGGTACTATCAAAGTGACCCTTTTTCCACTCATCTTCTTATTATGTTCCAAGAGTTTTGGAATTATATATGGAATATTTTTGTGAAAGAAACCTCTAATTATCCTTCTCTATCTCTACAAGGATTCCAAAATGAATTTTTATTGTTATTTTACTCCCCAAAAATATAACATTACCTGTATTATAAAGATAAATTTCTTTGAATAAATAAATAATAATATTAATCCACAAGAAATTTGAACTCAAATGATTGATTAAATAATTAATCACTTTCAATTACAATCGAAGAAACCTTTGGTATTATCTTATAGGGGATTATGTCAATCAAAATGTGATGATAGAAGTGATGAAAAACTATGTTAGTTCTAGAGTTGAGGAAAATGTAGAAACAAATAGAATTAGAAATAAGATTGATGATTGTTGGATTTTGGAATGTAAGAGGTAAGAATTGAATATTAAGCCTAATCATAAAGAGGAATAATGGTCTTACTTCATATGTAAGACAAAACACAGTGTGAATCAGATTAAAATTGATGAATCCACTCCCCATAGTGCAACACCCTTTTTTAATAATAATTTTAATAAACTTTATGTTGCTAAAAATAATGGGTAATATTTTAATTTTTTATTATGATTAAGAAACTTATTTGTATTGTATTTATTAGTTAAATATATTTTATATTCTTTAATGGGTGTTTTAAATTTATTTTAAAAGTGATTAATTATTATTACATGTTTTTATATGCATGTTTTTTTAATTGAAAAAAATGTGTATTTCAATTTTATTTATTTTTCAAATATATCAGTGTATAGTGTGTGAATGTATATTATTATTAATGGAAATATTTTTTTATAAGAACCTTATAATGTTCAATGATACTATTATTTCTAATGTACATTGGTGTTTTTATAAGTGAGATTACCTTTATTTAATTCAACCATGATAGACTGATTTAATGCCTCTTAAGGGGGAATAAAAATTACCTGGGGTCCTGTATCTAATCTATTATATAGGGATATTTTTTATTAAATCAACCATCATGTTAAATTTTTTACCTTGATATCATCTAAGATAAATTTCTAACCTATTCCACCCCTTATTTAAGCTTGGAGTCTCAATTTGGTCCACCTTTTTTTGAGTAAAAGACTTCTCGATTAGACTTTCAATATTGGATTGAGAGAATCATGATTTTTTTGAGTTTCTGAATGCAATTTAGCCTTCTTGATTCCATCACTGAATTCTTTAAACTTGAACTCGAGCATTCTGTGATGGTGTTTAATAATGATGAGCTCTATTCCACAACTATGTTTCTTCCTATTTCTTCTTACCTTTCTTTATTTTCTTGATTCTTATGATTATTCACTATTATACTTCTATTCCAACCATGAACCCATCCGGGGATAACATTATGAATCTAAATAATAGAATATGATTGGATTCTTTTGATGGATACAGATTTCCAATTTGATGGTTCGCTCTCGCACCCAACTCAATAACGTCCCCAACTATTACTTGTATAATGGTAATTTATCTTTAATCAGTTTTTCAATTATATGTATTTGAAAAATATTAAGTTAAATATAACCCAAAATATATATTTTTGCCTTTTCAGTGTGATCATTTTATTGTTCTATTTTATTGTAAACATTAATAAAATTTTATATATTATATTTTTTTCATGTTGAAAATATTTTAAAAAATATAATAATATTTTTTCTTATTGGTGAAACCATTATTTTAGTCAATAGTCACATTTTCTACTATTAAAATGGTTTTCAAATAATATCGATTTTTTATATTTCCTTTTAAATATATATATACATATTATATTACATACTAGGTTAGCTAATATTCTAAAAGGGGGCTGGATTCTATTATAAGTTTGAAAACATGGTTCAAAATGGAATGGGATTGGTTTTGAAAAGGGTGATTGGTTTTTATAAGGTAGTTTAAAAATGAATTCACTGTTTGAATTTCCAAAAAACGTTTTTTTAATTGAATTTTTTTTAAATAGTGGTTTTAAATAAAGTGTATCATGTTTTTTAGGGGTAAAAATCATTTTTAAAAACTAATACAAAGTGTCCCAATTATCTGTTAGGACAATATTTCTTTCTTTTTATAATGTAAATGTGATTTTAAGGGTAAATAAATGGTTTTAAAGCTAATAAATTAGATTTCTATTATATTCGAGAATGATTATTATATTTTGGATTCCAATGATAAAAAATATTTCTAATTTCACAGTGAATTTAAAATGGATTTATGTTATTTGAAATTATAGTTAATATATTCATCATTTTTTTTATAATAGAATATGCTCTATTAGTATTTTTCAAGCCATATCAAGAAATTATTCTTCTACTCTAAAATAAAATTTCATTATGTAGAATATAGTATACTAAGTTCATGGTAAATAACATTATTCTCAATGTAATCATCAATTGTTCCCCTTATAATTTCCATAAAATTATAATTTTGGATCATCTATAAGGGTAAATTAAAATAATTCTCTAATTATCTTCTAAAACATTTAAAAGAATTTATATAATTTATTTTATGTTTCACTAAGAAAATAGATTTTGTTTAGGTAAATTTATCAATAATAGAAATAATATAATTATTTTCATTTTTTGAATACTTACACATGGTTTCATAATTATACAAATAAATGATCTTATATTAATGGAAATATTTTGTCTCTAAATTTTTCTATGAAGAGTTGACAATTTGTTCCTTTAGTCATGTTGAAAAAATCATATACCTTTATCTTCTTATTATTGGTGGGTCACAATCATTTTATCCTTATGTTATCCCACTCATGTTTTTTGGCTAAGATGATCAAGTTGACTATTCCATAATTAGCTTCCTACATTATGATATAAGTAGAATGAATTTACCACATCTCCAACTTTAATTATATTTTCTATTTGGTTGAAATATAATTATCAATATACAACTATAAAATATGGATTGGATTGTTTATATGAAATATGATACTAGAAAAGGGAAACAATGTATTACCTCAATATCATCCAAGAAAAACATCCACTCCAACCAAAACAATAGAACATTAAAGATTGTAGGGAAGTGATAATTTAACATTGGGAAAAGGAATATAACTGACTCTATCCAACCCATAAGATATCTATCATGACCCTACTCCCACTGCTATGGCCTCACAAGAATCATAGCGCTACTAAATTTCAATCCTAAGAACAAGTTCATTTTTCTTTTTATGGAGTAATTGAAACATTTCTTTCAATGTTGAAACTGGAATGGTTGTCTTAGCACGAGTCTGTATAATACCATCCATCTGACTCTTATCATGATCTCACCAATCAATGATTCATTTATAGGGATCAGACTATTATTACTTCTTTCTTATCATTAGAAACCAAGCTAAGAAATGTTCTCCATTTCTTCACCAACTCCCAAACATAAGAAAATTTATATTTAAGGAGATAACTTCCATCCTTATCAGCTCAATCTCCCAGATAATTATTATTTATTTTTTTCTAAGACTCATCCCCCCATATATTATTAGCATGCACCTATGTTTCCTGAAATACCCTCATAAATTGTCATCCAACACTTGGTATCATTTATCATTGTGGATGAATTCATAGGATGAAACCTACCAGAATTGGACTAATTTATTTCTTTAATTAAATGACTTGTTTCCTTCCAAGAATTTTGTAATTATTCTGAAAATTAAAATATTATGTTTAAATTAATTGAAAGTATACTTTTTTTATTTATTTATTTTAAATATTAATATTACTGAATCAAATAGGATCAATATGAATCAAAAATGGATGGATGAAAATCATATAACAAAAGAGTATGAAGATAGAGTGAAGGATTTTATCATGTTTTCAAAATATCCTGAATATTACCCTTATCCAATTCTATATTCAGGTCTATATTTTTTTTTCATGAATCATTAGTCTAGAGTAGTAGGAATAACACTTTACCTACCATAGAATAGATCAAAGATATAAATGTTGAACTAAACAAAGGGAAAAGTGAATATATATAGTGATTGGGATTGGAATATTTTTTATGGATCATCTAATATGATTACAAGTGTGAAAAATAAATAAGACTGTATCAAGTATGTGATAATAGGTGTGAATGATACTGAATATTTTATTGAAGAAATGAAAATTACAATTGAATATGAACATTGTGATATTTCAAAATTGTTTGAGAAGTCAAAGGGTTAAGAAAATATGACATCATATACTGGTTATGATAAATAAAAAAATTTCCTACATACTGATGTGATATAATTTATAAATTGTTAATGGACGGAGTGAAGATCGTTTTACTAAACTACTTGGTCTGATGAATTATATGCTCCCAGATGATAATGGGATTCTTAGATGAACATATGATTCTAAAAAAATTCTATATTCAATGGGTATGTTCTCATAAGGAAAAAAGGATTATAAAAATTATTTTTTAGTATTTACAAAGGTCCAAAAATCACATAAAGAATTACAAAGGTGTGGTGATTCTCAATACCAAAAAGCCAAATCGGGTCTTATAAAATTTTTAAGGTACTTTACAATCATTCCACGGTTTAGTCACACACATGGAAGTGAGTATACTGTAAGAAAATTAACATGGAATGTAGATATAAAAAATAAATTTGGGAAACATCATCATCTTGAAGACTCTCCTCAGTGAAATAGAGTTCATCACTAGTATCTTATATTTGGAGACGAGTTGAGAAAACTTCATCTTGCACTATATGAAGTTGGAGTGAATCCTTTTGGTTTTCAGAGAAGTAATCATGGTAAATGTATGGTTATGTTTCTAAATTATAACCTTCTATCATGGTTATGTATGAAATTAAAATAAATTATGTTTTCTATGCTTATATCTGGATCAAGATAACTATGAAATGATATTGATGTTTATTTGGCTCTATTGATTGATGATGTGAAATTATTATAGGATTTAGGTGTTACATTATATGATTTATACATAAATGAAAATTTTCATGATTATAATTGATTTTACTACTTATGGAAACTTTTCATGATGTATTATTAAAGGAACTCAAGGGTGTCCCATTTTTAAACATGGTACATAGTCAATTAGGGTGAATCATTCCTCAATGGTTGTATTTATAGGACATTGCAGATTTCTAGCCCAACAGTATAAGAACCGTTCTTTGATGACATTATTTGATAGGATTTCTGAATAACGTACATAAATATCTCCACTAACAAATGATTGAATATTTGAGAAACTAAAATTTACAGACACTGCATTTGGAAAAAAAAATTCAAAAAATCTTAGAAAAACCTATTTGAAAAAGATATCTGTTTTTTTTTAATTACCATACTGAAATTTTTTATAAATCAGGAACATTCATGATGTAATTCATGTTGAAAAAAATTTATTTGATAGTGTCATTGGAATGTTACTAAATGAAAATAGAAAAACAATTGATATAATTAAGGATAGGCTGTATATGATTGAAATTGGAATATGGGAAGATTTCGTGCTAGTTAATGGTGACAAACAGACTATTCATTGTCTAGCTACTTACACTCTTTCCAGGTAAGAGAGATATCTGTTTTTTCATATTTTAAAATAATTTAAATGTTCCAAATATTTATTCATCAAACATCAAGAATATTATGTCAATTATTTATTTAATGTTAAAGGGCCTAAAATAAAATGATTTTCATTCTTGGTTAAAGATCTAATGCTTATTGCATTACATTTAATTGTTCCCAAGAATGTTCATCATTCATTAACCAAGATGTTTTTTCAAATATATATATAGAAAAGGCATAGACATATTAAAATTACCAAATTGGTAAAAGGATATTTCCATCATATTATGTGAAATGGAAATGATATTTCCACTAGCATTCATTGATATGATGGTTAACTTGATGGTTCACTTGGTAAGAGAGATTAGTATATGTGGTACCATACATTATAGATGGATTTACACCATTGAATGACATATGATGATTTTGAAAGTGTATTTAAAAAATAAAATTATTCCAGAATGTTGTATTTTTGAGTGATATATTATTGAGGAAGCCAATAAGTTCTTTAATAACTATATGCTCGGTGTGGAAAGCATTGGATACAATGTCTTGTCACACTATGTGGATTAAGGGTGAGGGAATTTCGGAAATAGATGTTTTTACAATAAATATTATATATCCTTAGAATTCCCAAATTGATTTTTTTCTCATAAAATTTTAGATTTTTCCCTATATTTTGGAACCCAAAAAAATTCCTCAGAATTTGAATCCATAGAGAGATGAAAGATGGATATCAAATACACATAATTAATAGATTATAGGATGATTTTCAGACCATATTTTTAATGAGTTAAATGAAAATACAGATTCAATTTTATAAAAACAATTGATGGCTATCCAAAGAACCAAGTGGGAATGTATTGTCAAATAATAGTAATCTAATTAATGGTTATACATTCTATATAAATAAAAATTATGAAGAAAATACCATGAAAAATTAGAGTGTTACACTTGTAACGGAAGTGATGAATATATCGAGTTACAAGGATACAAATCCAATTTATATGAATATGTAATACTTTGGCATCAAAAAAATATGGGTGTCGGATTATACAACATTTCATGTGATGATTTTTCAATGCATGTGGGGTGATAACATAAGTTTTGTTAAGATGTATGAATTGGGATTTGTGTAAGTGAATTTAATAAGGAATTGTATAAAAAAGAACCATCTATAATGGAATCACAAGAAGTAAATGTATTTTATGTTTCATATCATATAAACTTAAAGCAGTCAATTTTTTTGTTATCCACCATTACTAATGAATTGGTAGATAAAAATTCAACTGAGGATGAACCTTTAAATAGGATACTGCAATTATTTCACAGTGGTCCCAATAAAGATGGGGTCTTTAATGTTAGGGGATACCACAATGAAGGGATTTAAATACTCGATAGAGGGGTAAAATCCATTTAACCTATAAAAATGTTTCAATAATCCAGTTATTTTTTTTTGAATATACATTGTGTTACCTCATATTATTATCTATTACATTCTATATTTATGTATTATAAGATAAATATTGAACCAATTACGTTGTTACTGACTTCTGCACCAATCAATGTTCCAATCGTGAGGAACAACTAGGTTTTCAACCTAATGGTGCTCCTAGTGTAGAAGAACAACAACCTCCTTCACATGTTGATGCTACCAATCCAGCGGAACAATATATTGATGTTGTTAAACCCAAGAAAATTGTAAAATGAAATGAATTGGGGTAACATAACAAACAAGAGCATTATAATGTGAAGGTGTTAGTAACAATTATTAAGGTGAAAAAAGGAATCAAATTCCATTTTAAATCTAATGTGTGAATCTCAGATGTAAACACCAACAATTCCATTTTCAGTAGTCTCATTGGGCCCACTACACAAAAGTGTGTGCCGATTAAGGTAGATTCAAGGAAAAATGTTGTGCCAACACTTAAGATACCGTTTTGAGAAGTATTAGAGTATACTTATGATATTCTTTCTTTATTTTAGTAAAATATAAAATAATGAAACATTTACATACACTTCATTTTCACATTTAGAGATCACTTGTATTATATGAATCCAGAAATAAATTTGTATTAATGATTACTGAAAAGGCTCATAAAGGCCTTCACTGAATTTAAACAGTTTTTCATCTCAAATAATTTTTAGGGAAAATATGTCTTCACCCAACAAAAATGTATACACATCTAATAAGCTAAGAAGTGTGAGATTAATTTAATAGACGTTGTGAGGTGACATCTTTTTATGTACATTATGGCTAGTAGTATATTGTTTGACAATATGAATATTAAATACCTTGATTAGGAAATGTTAATTTAAGAAACTGCAAATGTGTGCTATAAATAAGCAACGGGAAACAACACCAATGTACCCCTACCATAAATATAGGATGGGGTGTGCCTCACTAGAAATTTTTTTAAGTGTTTTAAATCTATTGTAATACTTTATATGAAATGAAACAACAACATAATTATGTTCCTCTATTTATATGAAGATCGATGAATCCAAATCCAAATTAGCTTCCATTTCTAGTCATTTTTTATGGAAGGAGGAATGGAAAAATGAATATGGGATTATAATAGATGAAAATACAAAAAAAATATGGGAAAATGTGTAACTAAGACATTATAAACATTCATTTTTCTTTAAATCAATGTTACATAATAATGATAACTTATTTTACTATATTTTTATTCGATATAGATATAGGAATCATCATCAGCTATGCCGAATGAACAACTACTATCAGTGCCCTTGAATTGGATGGAATTTTATTATTGTATCCAAGGTGTGGATTTTGGTGTAACACCCCTAACATATTTTTATAAATAAAAAGAAGTTTGGGATAAAGATAAAAAAATGGAAGAGATGCAGTCATGATTAGATTATCTTGGATAGAAACTTCATTAGTAATATGAGTTATTAGAAAATCTATTAGGGAGGAAGGTAACATAATAAACAAATACATAACAACCACTACATGATTATCCCCCTTAAACACCCCCACAATCATTGAGGTGATCCATTCCCCTCTTTCTTAGATTAAAAAATAAATACTCTCATAATTTTTTTAAATGTAAATCAGACACATACAAATATAATTTTTTTACTGATATTATATAGGGTGAAAATAATTGTTATTTATATCTATAAACACCCACCCATTTCCTTTTTTAGAGGGATACCATGTTTAATATCCATGAAGTTACTCTATACAACACAAAACACCCAACAGGTCATGTGAGTGTGGGGATTAGTGTAGCACATGAGATGAGTTCTGAGTAACCTTTTTAAGATAATGACTCAGATGATCATATAATACCGAAATCAATTGAAATATTTTCACCATGTGTAATGACTCATGTATTTTATATAAGAAAAAATTCCAACAAAATTTGAATTTTGGCATTTACTGGATGGGATGTTCTTTGAACCAGTATTTTGGAAATTAAATCTGAGAATTGTAACACTTTAATTTATTATTTTTAGACTTGGGTGAAGCCCTGAGAGGTTCCACAGGTGATCTATTATGTTTTGGGTGTTCTAGACCTGAAAACCACTAGTTCGGTTGGTCTGAACAAGGTTCATGTTTTGTATGAAATTGTGCAGCCCCCAGCAGAAAATATTGTGGGCTGAACTAGAGTAGAAAATATGAAGCAAATGGGATGTGCACAGTTTCCCAAAACTATATGCCAATATCGCACAGTTAGTGCCACTTAGGTAGTACCTATGCACTATTCATCGCATAGTTGGACCATGGTTAGGGTGATAATGAGTAAAAAACCATGCGAGGTAGTCTTCCTGATAAAATTGAGTCACAGTGATGGTGCATGGTTTTAAAACCATGAGGCCTAGTAAATTTGGTCTAGTTTTTAAGGTGAAATTTCCATTTTTCCATAATGAGTAAGTTTTCTTTTTTTATTTATTTTTTCCTCCTCCTCCAGCTGCATGGGCCCCCTTCTATTCGCCATTGGATTCTTCCTCAATCTTATTCTAGGCATCAAAATATCTCTTCCATATAAGTCTGAATCGAACTTTATCGATCTCTATGAATATGCATTGGTATGCTCTCAAATCCTATGGAACCGTTCTTATTTTAATCTTTTTTTGATTGAGTTATCAAGGTGAATTCTCATTTTCCATATTTTTGGGGTGAATGTCCCTTCTTTATTATTGAAATCAATGTGTACTCACTATTGTTTGAGTGTTTACATGACGACACACACATAATCTAGAGTGATGATTATGAAGTCTCCCAGTCATTATGATATATAGGGAATGTACTCTATTTCATGATATTATAAGCTCATTTAGGCTAGTTATGGATGACTGAGTTACACCCTGGTCTAGCTAGAACCGAGTATTCTAGGTATATGACCACTTACATCCACATGTACATTGGTAATATAGGTGGATTAAATATATAACTATACTATATATATGTTATTAATATATATATGTATATATAGTTTCTAATCAGAGTCTTTTTTGTCATGATCTGAAGCAAGTATAGTGGGCCAGGTGTCCCATTGGAACCTGAGCCGGTTGATTTTTATTTATTTATTTGGAAATATTTATTTTTCTATATACTTAAATGCTATCTTAAATTATACAACATGTACTAGATTATCTATAGACAATGAGTTTGGCAAACTACTAAGATTTATATCTCACACCCCTATCAGGTCGCCATTGTACTAGGGTACCTGTTTTGATCTCATGTTCCTAGTAACACAGACCAATGATTATGTTGTTATTATTGTGCCTGAGAGTTAGTAGAACATTACTGAGTTCAAGCTTTGGATTTTCATGTAGATATCCCTCAGGTATTTTCTTTTATTTTCCCTATTCCTTTATTCAATTGTATCATACTTCCATCTGTATGGATTCTGTTCTAGTTTTGTATCATAATCTAGAAATTTGTGCATTGTATACATTGGTGTTGGCCATATTTTGATCTAGTTATTATGTTACTATTCAATTACTACATGTATTTTATTTTAAATAACATTCTCTATAGTTTTCTATTTGTTTGGGTTGTACCGTTGTGCAAATATGATATTGAGGGTATAATATCCCCACTATCACCTCATTACTCCCTCAATATTAGTCTAAAACTTTTACCATACAAGAAGGCACACTTTAGGACATGTGAGCCAACAGTCTGTCTACCATCATAGTGGTCATTAGGGTGAGGAAGTTACAGAATAGACGTCAGATATTGTAAAACAACATGTCAACACGGAGGTATTCATTTCCAATTTATTTTTCACTCAAAATCTTTGACAAATAATGAAATAAAATTTGAACAAATAATGTTATTATAGATGAACAAAGGGAAGGGGTGAAATGAAAGGGTTAATCAAGAAGATCTGAATGATTAAACAACCAATAAAAAATATATTCACAAAGGACCTTTACCCCACTTATGCAATATCCTCATTTACTGAAATTTATGGTTCATGTGGATATAAGGTTACAAATTGGTAGAAATTTCATAGTTGATTTTAAAGATAAAATATACTGAGCATCCATTAGAGACGGCATTGAACTTAAAAAAGTAAATGAAATCCTCATGTATATCTAGATAGGTGTCTTAGTTGTAAATGAATACATGAGGTTTTTTTTCAGGATTTTTTTTCCAAAACCTAATCTATTGTGTAATTAATGAATAAATAAAATAATTTTTTTTCAGGAATATAAATCAATACTATTTTATGGGACACCCCTATGAACATAAATATGGACTCATTAGTCCTCAAACCACTTCTACACAACTAAACTATTTGTATTTAGATCAAATTGATTAAATGGTTAGAAAAAAAGAAGCATCATTTGAAGGAAAGCTTATATATAACAAACGCCTCTTATATTATGATAGTATGGTGTTTAAATATCATCAAAAATCATGGAATTAAGATAGTGCATGAATACAAGGATCCTTTGAACGTATTAAAGTGGATTATTATTAGGTTGTAGATAATATTATTTCACTAAGAAAAACACATATCAAAATAAATTACTTATTTTTCTCAATTTTTATGCAATGTATAAATCACAACAATGAAAAATATTGTGGTTATTATTTTTTCAAATTTCTAAGAGATATCATATACCCCCCCAAAAAACTAGAATCCCTGAAGTGGTATTTTCAGGATAATAAATATTTCATTTAAAATAATTATTAATCCTTTTTGTATTTATAATATTTTAGTACTACCATTATTGTTAAAAGTCCTCATATTCACAAGATGAAATAAAATATTTTATAAATTATTGTGAAACATATCTGGTGTTATAATTTACACATATACCATGAATATGGTACTTCCTACGACTTATTTAGAATATTTTTCTCATCATTTTTTCTACTTTTTTTAGTTTATTTCCTTATCATTTTTATCTAATACTTATTTTGTTAATTTTCATAGAGATCATGATGAAATTAATTCATCAAAAAAGATTATTCACTTGTGTACTTTTTTCATGAACTTTAGGATAAAAAGACATGATGTAATCAACCATACATCAATCCAATCCATGGTGTACCTAGTATGACTCAAACTGTGTGGTTTTAGATTAAAATTTGTATTTTATTAATTTAATATTTCATATATATGATTAATATATCCCTTTATAATATTACTAACATAAGAATTGCTTAATTATAAATATGGGTTCTTTTTCTAGATTTGGGGTGGTGTATTCAAACCTTCTCGTGTTCATGGGATATTGGACTTCAAGGCTATAACATTGATAATAGAAATAAGAAAATGGGTCAATAATGTATGTATACATCATAAAACAGTGAATTCATACTTTATATTTAGTTAATTTAGTCACTTTTTTATATAACATTTTTAAGTAATTTTCCATATCATTTTAACTAATAATTATTTAGTTTTTTCATAGATCTATTGGGAGTTCATATTTTTCAATGAGTTATCTACTATAATCCAAAAAAGAGTGAACATTGTGCTTTTAGTTGGGGTGTTTCAGGGAGAATGGGGTTTCATATTTCATAAAATGGAACATGTTCTCTCTCATTTTTGCATATTATATATAGTTGAAAGAAAAACACACATCACATACTCAATCAAACATATGACAATACAATACACATTGTGCTCGGTATGACTCAAAATGTATGTTTTTAGATTATAATTTAAATTTTATTTCTAAACGCTCATCACATACTCAAATTTGAGAAAACAGGTTAATATTTTTCAGATACTTTAGGAAAATGATACATAATCCATTTGTTCTATGTATAAATTATCCACACCTCAATTATATATACAGTGAGACCGTATGACTCCAAGTGTGTCTTTTTATTTAAAATTTACATTAATTTTAGTAAAATACAAAAGTGACATAATAAATATAGAGAAAAAACAATCATATTATTTTGATACATTATATCAATGATCAATATGAATGTTTTGATGTGAATAAATGAAACGCACCTCAATCGGATCCATAGTGTCACCTGTATAAATCCATGTGTCTTATTATTTAAAATGGGCATTAGTTTTTGTAAAAACAACTATCATACTCAAAAAAAATAAAATTCATTCTTATTACTTTGATACTTTATAAAAATGATCTATAATTATTTTTTGATGTTTATGAATCATTTCTACCTTAATCTGATACACATTGTTCCTGGTATGACTTAAAGTGTGTCTTTTTATATGTAATTGACATTAATTTTAGTAAAAAAGAATGTTGACGTACAAAAAACTAATAAAACACATTCATATTATCCTTATAATTTTGGAATATGATACGTATGTTATTTTTTGTGAGTTGGAATGAGCCTCACCTTAATCTAATATTTATTGTGCCGGATATAACTCAGATTGTCTGTTATCATTTTAAAAATGACATTTTATTTTAAAAGTGTGTCACTCATATAAAATAGAGAAAATTCACTCCCATAATGTTCATAATTTTTAATAATGACTCATAAATAATTTTTTACGTGTGTTAATTGGTCTCATGTAGAAAAGACACACAATATGATTGATACGACTCAAAGTGTGCATTTCGAGTTTAAAATGGTATTTTAAAAATAAAAAAGTGACATACTCAAAACTGGGAAAACACATTCATATTGTTTTCATACTTTAGTAAAATTATCCATAAGTCATCTGTGATGTGTAAGAATCATCCAAGCCTCAATCCAATGGATGGTGTTATAGATATTACTCTACGTGTGACATCATTTTAAAATTTTCATTAATTTTAGTAAAATAGATATGTGAAATACTTAAATATAAAATAAAACATTAATATTGTTTTGATACTTTAAGAAAATGATCCTTATGTTTTTTACATATATGAATCATTAACACCTCAATCTGATATATGGTGTTCTTGGTATGACTCAATATATCCATTATCAGTTTAGATTTCACATTTTAGTTCAAAAAGTGTTTTGATCACTAAAAACTACAAACACATACTTTGATTGTATTTATAATTTAGGAAAATTATACATAAGTCATTTTTTATGTGTGGGAATAAATCTCATATAAAACCAAAACATGATGGGACATGTGTGACTCAAATTTCATGTTTCAAGTTTGAAATTAAATTTTAGTAAAAAACATAAGTGGCATACTTAAATGTAAAAAAATATTCATATTATTTTGATACTTTATGAAAATGATGCATATGTAATTTTTTAGGTGTATGAATTAGCCACACATCAATTTGATGTATGGGTGACTAGTATCACTCCAAGTGTGTCTTTTTATTTAAAATTGTCATTAGCTTTAGTTAAAAGGACAATTGACAAACTCAAAACTGAGAAAAAACATTCAGATTGCTTTTGATACTCTTTAAAAATGGTTCATAAGTAATATTTGATGTGTAAGAATCAACGACACCTCAATATACATCATTTTGTTACAATTAATTTTCTATTTGTTCCTTTTTATTTAATATAGGCATTAATTTTCTTAAAAAGTACAAGTGACTTACTCAAGACTCTTAAAACCTATTAAGATTGTTCTGATACTTTAGTAAAATGAAACATAAGTCATTTTTTATGTGTAGGAATAATAATCACCTCAATATTATACATATTTCTTCTTTTATGACTTAACGTGACAAAAATCCATTTAAAAATTTCATTTTAGTTCAAAACATGTGTCACTTGCTGAAAAAGTAGAAAACACACTCCAATTTTCTTGATAATTTTGGGAAATGATTTACAAGTCATTTTTTGTGTAGTAATGAGTCTCATATCAATCTGACCCATGATGTGACTGGTATATCCCAAAGTACATGTTTATATTTTAAAATTATGTTTTCATAATAAACAAAAGTCATATAATTAAAACATATAAAAGCATGAATATTATTTTGATACATTAAGAATGTGGCCTATAATTAAATTTTAACATTTAGGAATCAATTGCAACTCAATCTGACACATGATTTGACTGAAATCACTACATGTTTTTCTTTTCAATTAAAATTTACATTTTAGTAAAAAACATAAGTTACACACTCAAAACCAAGAAAAAACATTTGGATTGTTTTTATACTTTTATAAAACAATTCCTAAGTCATTTTTGACATGTAGGAATCAATTTCACCATAATCTGATACATGGTGTTCCTAATATGTCCCATAGTGACTGTTATTAGTCTTCAATTTACATTTTAGTTAAAAATGTGTGCCACTCACTAAAAACTAACAAAATGTTCTTGGGTTGTCTTGATACATTAGGATAATGATTCATAAGTAATTTTTGATGTGTATAAATTAGTATCATGTCAAGCAAATACATGATGTGACTATCATGACCCAAAGTTTATGTTTTCAATTTAAAATATCATTTTAGTATAAAAGAAGAGTGACATAATCAAAGTTGAGTAAACATATTCATCTTGTTTTGATACTTTAGTAAAATAATATATAATTCAGTTTTGACATGTAGGAATTATCCACTCCTTGATCAGATGCATGACGAAAATGGTATGACTCCAAGTGTTTTATTTTATTTAAAATTAATAAATTTATTAATTTATTCTTTCATATTTTTTATTAATTTATTTATTTGTAGTATTACTAACATAAGAGTTGTTTTCTTTTACTGGTGTATTATTTTTCTATGGTTGGGGTGGTTTTTTCAGCAACTAATATCATGATTCGGCTTTTTTGAGAGGGGGTTATTGGTGAAAAAGTAAATGAGAAGTTTTAAAAAAATTTTGGATAGTCATTTCATATGTAATTATAAAAAAATATTTTTGAAGTGTATATTATATTGTTTTTTTTTTGTATTTGTGATCTAAATTTTATTTTAAATAAATTATTAATTTCCATTCATATGTATTTTTATACAGTTGTTTTTTCATAAAACTGTATTTTCTACAGTGTGTTATTATTCAATAGTATACTATAGTAGTATGTTTTTTATAAGTGCTAATTCTAGTGTTGACAAAAACCGCTTTTATCAACCCTAATGAAAGGGCTAATAAAGGATAAAATTTATGAGTTCTGAAAATCATTGATAAGTGGGGTATTTAATCAGTGCTAAACTAGAACTAATAATGGAGTTCATTTATCAACACATATTTTAGTTAGGATAAAGGTCCCCCTTTACTAACACTTTTTTATCACAGATAAATGGGTCCCCCTTTTAATGGAACTGATGACAACAAGACTTTTTAGAAAATTTAAATTCACTTTTATCTACTGTTATATGGACTATATGTGGTAGTGTTATGTCCCAAATAGATTCAGTGTGTGAATATTTCCCTTCATGGTTTAAATGGTGGTGAATTTAATTTTAGTGGGTTTTTTATTCGAGTTAATACCAAAGTGAACCCAATTGCAAAACCTAGAATTGGGCTATTCTAGACTGTTATAAATATCAACCAACCCATCACATATACTCAATCAAAAACCCTTCTCTTTAGACCATGGGAGAAAAAATGTTCTATTTCAAATAATATTTAATCCACATAGTTTTTGTCAGAACCCAAACTACCACTAATATATTAATTTATTTATCTTTGAGTCCCGTTGTTATTTCAATCCTTTTTTATAGTTTTTCCCCAAAACTAAGGGTTTCTTTTCCTGAAAAGCATGCCACATATTTAAGGTTCATGGATTGCTAAACCATGAAAAAAAATTTATTTTAAAAACTATAGTTTTTTAGATCCAAACACATGGCTAGTGTAAGAGTTTCAAAACCATGTGGCTTACCCCATGCGTGGTTCTCCATAATCCTAATAGATTGTGCGCAATTATGGTATGGTTTTCCCAACCATGTGGCTAGATCATGTGTGTTGACCATGTTCATTAAAAAATTTATTTTAAAATTTCTTCCACCTCCATTTTTAAATCCAAAAATCTCCCCTCACCCCTCCTATTTGGCTTGTGCGATAATTGGGATCCCTCTACCTTAGTTACTCTTCCGTAAATGGTGGATTCATGGAGTTTCATCAATAATTGTTCTTGATTATTCAACGTAAATCACCAATAAACTTATCCTCCTTCCCTTTATTCTATATTATCTCCTCCTCTCTAACCCTAACATGATCAGATGACCTAGGGTTCATGTTCCATTATTTTAATTTGGGTGTTTTTCTTTGTTAAAGTTCATGGTTTTTGGTCGTTCTCTTTTGTAGCTTCTTTATAAAGGATTCTCCCAATGATTTCAATAATGAAACGTTTTTAGGTTGCTTACCCTATGAATAAATCATTAAATTGAGAGACATGATTTCCTTATTATTTAATTAGGTATTTTCACTATATTATAAAGTAAACCTATTAATGAAAATTATTTTTATTAATGGAATTGGACTCTTTCATGTTTCCATGTTTAACTATGTTAGGGAAAGTTTTTTCCTCGATAAAATGTGTTTGTAAAACAAATCAAAAAATATTAATCACCCCAAGTGCTTGATTTATTTTTCAAATTTTCTTACATCATCCAAGTTATAGATTTTAAGGTTTATTTGGTATTCTAACCATTTTTCTATAAATTCCTAATGGAATATTTGATTCTTAAATAGCTTTAAAATGGTTTCTAATTTTCCTTCTCCTTTTCAAATGTAACTTATACACATATACACATGTTTATATATTTATAGGTATCATATTTGATGTTAATCACATGTTTTCTAGATATGTACATCGGGTTAAGGGGTACACATATATATATATATATATATAGGTGAATATGTTCGTAACTGTTAATGGTGTTTTTAAAACTTGACAATCCACTGAATGAAAATGGTTACTCAAATGATCAGTTATTTCTTCCATGTTCTATAGCTTGATTAGTAATTTAAAAGAATTTTTTTCTTAATGTGGTCACTTACCTGGAAGTCCTCTTGGTTATGTAGGGCCTTTATATTGGATTTGGTGTTCTAGAACCAATTAATTGTACTTTGGATTACATGTATATTTGAAATTTCGAATTTTAATATAACAAATTATTATATATTTTCATTTTTTTACATATAATTGATCTAATAATTTCATATAGTATTTGTGGAATTTAAAATATCATATTAGTTCTCCACTATAATGAGAACATTGAAGTTCCATGATGATATTCTTAAATATGGTTCTATGTCTGGATAATGATATATGATTGGGTACATAGTATATAGACTATTAGGTGTGATTATACATAAGCATATGAGGCTTCTTCTCATAAACCATTCACATGGTGATCATCAAAATAGGATATTATGAGAACAATACTACCATTATTAAATTAGAAAGTTTTGTTGTCAATGGATATAACAATATTTCCATGTGTTTAATGGTGCTTAGACATTATGATTATCATTGATGCATTTCTCGAATCAAACACATAGATTTACTAGAAAAAACTATCATTTCATATGTTATTTGGAAGTAGGGTATGTCGGGCGCATCACAAATGACATGTAATTAATAGATAATTTAAAGAAGGATATTTCTCTTCCATCTTTATTGAAGTTGATATCTTGGACCTTTTATTAGAATTTAATCATCATATTAAATTCCATAAACATGGTGTAACGACATGAATTTTTTTTACATATAAAAGTGACAAAGGAAACAAGAAAACATTTATTGAGAAGAAGATAGTAGAAGATTATTTTCTAAAAAAATTATTTTGTCGAAATTTTGTAACAACTCAGGATTACTTTTAAAATTGTTATCCATACCATAATGACACATAAAAAATTATGAAAAATATATATTGTACAAAAATATGTTCTCCCCTTCTTCTACTAGTATCATTCACATTTGTTCACTAATATTTGATTCATGACACCTTCAGGAAACCTGGTTACTTTTCATGGGAGAATTCATGTCTATCTTTGTAATGTGCCCCCATTATATATCACATGTATTATTATTATTATATTATAAGGTGTTCCCATAATTATATATTACTCCAATTAATTATTTATTGTGATATATCTCACAAGACTATGTGTATTATATATGAACATGATGATGGGTTTTTTTCACAATTTTGATGTTATGATTTATGCACATATGTTTTGTGTGAACATGATGGTAGATTTTTTCTCAACTATTTATGGTATTTTAACACTATGTTATGAGGTTTCATTAGTATACATATTCATCATTCCATTCCATGTTTCAAATGAATACCTCATTCTTTTTATGATTCTCCTTTCCTTATGATGTGATGATAACAATTATGCTCACACATGTTTTAACTTGTTTTATATTTTATGTTTCTTACCTTGTATTCCTCCCCTTAATAAAATTTTAACTCATCCAATTCATTGATTTGTATCCTAGGAAGATTAAATGTACTAATAAAAAAATTTAGATTTGGAAGGATTGTGAATAATGGATTTAATAAGTTTAATGTTTTATAATCCATTGCTTTTGGTTGAACTTAATATCCCCAAGACACTAAACCTTCCATTCATAAAATGTATTACTATTATGAAATTTATCTTGAAAATGATGTAATATTCATGTATTTAAATGATGTTTCATTATACTGATGACCTAAAAAAATTAATAATAGAATAAGAAATGGTATTATTTGAACATGATGTAAGGAGATGTTGAATATTGTTTCTTTTCTGAATTTCAAAATTGAAATTTGAGTATGAAGAGGTAACAAGTGTTGCCGCTTTGAAAATATTTTCATATTTAGAAAAATAAAACTATATAGAAAATAAGTATATGTAGGTAAATGTACATTCTTATATATAATTTGATGTGGAAGAGTATAAATAGAAAGGAGAAGAAATAGAACTATAATAACAATATTGACTTTTGATCTTATTTGAGAAACACATTTTGAGGAAAATAGAATTTATATCTTAATAGTGTGTTATCAAATTAAACGGTAAAGATATTTTTTTTAATGTGATGTAAATTAAAATACATACTAATTTGTTATCACAATTAAGATACTTCTGGACTGTATGGTCTTTGATAATTTTATCCATACATAGGATTTTCTAATTGTTGTTTATTGTAAACCATTTTACAAATATATAAATCCTTCTATGCATGTTTAATTGTGTGTGTAATAATAATAAATTATTTACCATTAATAATTGATGATGATGTTTTAATGAAATTTTAAAGGAACTCAAATTTACTAATTTATCCCCAACCACACAAAGTGAATTCTCATCTATCTTGTGAATCATTTTAAATCATAACCAGAATTACTGACAATACGCATGTTATTTGGAAAACTTATATATACATAATTCATTGAATTTTTTTCTATATCACTTAAAGATAATTTATGGTTATGTTAATATGATACTTTACCATATTTATCTATAAAAATATTCTAATATTTTTATTTCTCACCTCAATATATATTATTTTAATATGTTCATCATTTATACTCCATGTATCTATCGCATTATTTTTATTATTCTAAAACTTCTTATCTTTTAATTTATTATTCATCCAAAAACATCATTGATAATTGTGTTATTTATTGTGGGAATCATAACATGTTTGTTTTAAAATACATAAATTCATACTACCCTTATTTTTATCCTTTTTTTCATCCTACATGGATATATGTATATAAATTAAATACAATTTCTTCTTTAATGCCTTCTACATTCATTTCATAACATTTGTTATCATCTCATTTACATTACATGAATAACATTAATCATAATCATAGGAACTGGAACATATAAGGATAGTTTTAGTAGTTACGCAATTCATATTATCATCAACTTAATTATCAAATGTTTTTCAACTCAGGCTTGTATTATAAGAGTGATGTAATAATCTCACAAAATTTTAAACTTTTATGTTCATTCATTCAATAATAAAACATTATGAGCATTCCACTTCTATAATTGTGATCTGAATTCTCAATCCACTATAGTAGTATTCTCCTTTTATTCTATAAGTTCACTTATTCAATTCAAAATGATTTTGAACCTATGGAATATTTGATTGATAACCATGTTTTCTATATCCTTGTACTCAACTCTCAATATTACAATATTTTTTCTTGTTATCTTATATGTTCCATAATGTGTAACCTTAAAAAGTTTCCAAATATCATGACTAATTTTAGAGGTAGAAACATGACTATATTTTTTTTCAACAAATAGTACAATAATAAATGTTCATGATGTTATAGTTATGATGACACGTGGTTATACTATTAACTTTTTGTTTTTCTTCTGATATTTCATATGGTTTTAAAATTATTTTCTAATTATTATTAATTAATTACTTGAGGTATTCTTCCATATTAGATTCCCAATAATCATAGTCTTTACCATCAAATAATTTTGGGTTTATTGGGATCCAACTATAAATTCACCATTCTCCATCCATCTAAAATGATCACTCCCTTAGACAATTATGTCAAATAAAATGATAGAAAATAAGTAGAATATATGAGTTCCTGTAATTTGAAAACTATTTTTATTTCCCACAAGAGTGATAGAAAATAATAGAAGGGGTTAATTGTATAACATACCATAATTGGATTAAAATAATAATAAAGTTGATACGGTGGTTAATAATAAAAAAAAATCAAACATATATAACAAATGAAGTGAGTATAATGAGTGTAATAAAAATAAAGTAAAAGAGTGCGTATAAGGAATTTTAAATAAATTAGAATGGAAAATTATTAAAACTAATCTTCACATCCATATACTCCTTAAAAGATATGATATGTACTAAATATTCACAAATTTGTAATGATAGTGACAACTCTATATGATAAAAATTTTTCCTTTCCCAAAGCACAAAATAAAAAAGTCTATAAGCCCAATTTTATTCACACAAATATTCATCTCCCAAAACCCGAGCATTTTTCTAGGGAAAATATGAAATATTTATCTACCATTTGATTATTTAATACCAACAAGAAAAATAGATTAAAATAGTGGTATAACTAGTGTGTGAGTTGAGTGATTGTATCTCGATAAATAATTTATGTACAAAAAAAATTAACTATAATTTAATATGAAACATTTAATCTAATGAAATATTGAGTTGGTGTTGTGGTTGGAGAAATATGAATTCATTAGAACTTGATAGTGTATGTTGAATGATTATACTTTAGGTAGTATAGTATGGAATTATTTCCACAATATGACATTTGATATTTACAACACATTAGTTCTAGAAATAACTGGTTTGTCATATTTATATCCTTTACATAGCTTTGTATTCTATTTATACACCAAATTTGGTAAGCCTATAAAATAATACATTGTATAATAATTCTATAAAATAATATAAAATTGTTAATAAAGGTATACAAATGAAGAAGAAATTATTGTTTTTAATTAAGGATACCGTTTTGATGCCTTGAGGCATTAAAAAACCAGGTGTATCGAGGAAGAATAGAGGAGAAGACTGACAAGTGTTGCTCAATATAATAATATTTGTAGAGTGGATAGAATGTAACAATCTAGATGAAATTTAATTTTACCATGATTTTATAGGAGTAAATAAGGGGAGGAATAATATAAATTTTGTAGTGCATGTAGAACTTGCAGAAGAAAAGGAAACAACATAGTGAGGGAGAAAATGAAAAGAAAACACCAAACATAAGAATATAAGAAAGCGCATGGGGGGACTCAAACATGAAATCTCTTTAAGTAACTACAAGGATATTGACATTAATTTAATACTTAGAGGCACATCAGTAAAAATAGTTATAACAAAAATATTAGTGGTCATCATCATCGTAATGAAAACAAAAACAACCAAAATAGAATTCTTGAAAAAAATTGTTATGGTTATCAATTATTTATATAATTATAGATTTTTAACTTGTTTTGTACATTACTATTGATATTATTCCCAATTAAATAAATAAATAAATATATATATATATATATATTATCAAACATATGTATGGTACATCAATAAATGTTACAACATAATAGATATATATTTTAATATGTAAGATCTATAAAAAATGAACTAAAAAATAATAACAGTGATCAAGATCATGATTTATTGTTAATTATACAATTATTATTATTGTTATATAATTTATAACAAATAAATAAACCAATAAATTCAATGTTGATCACCAATTCTAGGGTTATTTTTTCTTCTATTTGAAAAAATAACACCCTCGATAGAGATGTTTTTACTGAAAATTACAATTATTACATAATCCAGCCCAGATACTACCAAAAAAAGAAAGAAAGTGGAAAAATTATATTAGTTATCATATGGGTAACCTGCATCTATGTGCAGATAAATTTTTTCAATGAATTTTTTTTAGTTAATTAAGATTAAGGTTTATTTTTGGTAAATGGGACTCGTGAGCGCCATAACAAATGGTGCTCACCAGCTCATCTAGAAAATCACTATATGAAATGGGTTTTTTGGAAAGAACCCCACATCACCACTTCAATTGGTTCTTTGGGGAAATATTTTGAAGGAGGGGAAACACTTCAATTGGCTCGCTTCCTTAAAATCGAAATACTAACTTCACCACTTGATGTGGTGCCCTGCACAACATTCCCCATAAAATCAAATCCCCCCCTCACACACATGAACACGCACAAAAATCACTCAACTTACCTCCCTCACTAAATTAGAAGCTCCCTCTCCCGATTCAAATCTACATTAAATATCTCATCAAATTTTATGGTCTATTAAATTTTTCAGCATTACTTTTTAGATAATTCAATAGTATAACTTGGTATAATGTTTTTTTAATCTAAATTTTAAAATTTTCATGTCAAATTTATTTAAATATTCTATATTTATCTAGTCATTTAATTTTATTGTTAAATTTACTTAGCTAGTAATTTAATTAGCATATTTAATTTTTTTTATCTAGTTGTTGAATTTTCATGTCTAATGTTTTATAACTAAGTGTTTTATATCCATTCAAAATTTATTTTAATATGTCGTTTATAATTTGTTTTAATGATTCTAAAATTTATTTAGATAGTCATTTAATTTATTTTAATATTTTTTATTTGGTTAGTCCTTTAATTTTTAGTTTATTTAATTTATTTATTAATTAAATAAATTTATTCATTAATAACAGTAAATATTGAAAAAATAATTTTTATTTAATTAATTATTTGTCAGTAATTCAATAGTAATTATTATTTATTTGGATTAATTAATTGTTAAATAATATATTAAATGTTATTTAGTAAATAATTAATAATATGTAATTAATAAATAATTAATAATTAACTACTATCTAATTAATAATTAATTAACATGAAATTATAATTATTAATTATGATAACTAATTAATTAACATTAATAATTAATAATATTAAATTCATAGTAAATAATAATTAATTAAAAAAAATTAATAATTTCCCAATAATAATTTAACAATAATTTTTAATTATTAATTAATTAAAATTTTCAATTAACTTAATATGATTAATTAGTGAATAAAAACTAAATTAGTAATAAAATATTATTATTATTACTTCATAGGATTATCAATATGATTAATAATTAACATTATTAGTTAATAATTACTAAAAATATTTAGAAATTAATATGATCCATAATGAACAATTAACAATTAACTAAATATGATTATTTTTTTATTAAATAAAATATTAAAAGTTAATTAGTAAAGAAGTAATAATAAGTAATTAGTGATTAATTAATAATTAATTAATAAAGAAATAATGATGATTTAATAAATAATCATAATTACAAATTAATTATATTTACTTATTAACTAATAATTCATTAATTGTAATTAATAATTAATTAATCATCAAAAATTGGTATAAATATCATTTTTTCATTGAAAGAGAATTGTATTAGTGATTATATTATGTGTTCTGATTAGATCATGTTTGTTAGCATATGAGATTAAATAATAAATGCTGGATGAGCTTCTTGAAGATATTTTCCCACCTAATTAGGATGTTTATGATTACATGATCGAAATTATAGCACATAAATGGTCGATGGTGTATGATAATGGGAGATGATATGGATATATGATGAACAACAGCATTGAATGTGTAAATCGGGTTTTTGAGGGAGTTTTAAAATTACCCATCATAGGTAAGTTAGAACATTATATTATATAATAATTAGAATCCCAAAGTTATAATATAATTTCAATATAGTGTTTTAAATTTAAACTACAAGATTATTATAAGAGGCCTTCTCCGACAGTATAAAGTATTTTTTTTGGAATTGGGAAAATAGACTGAATATGGATTGAATAGAGGGATGTGATATTATCACCATTTCTTGTGTGATATTGATATAGTTCTTTACGAGGATGCAACATTTAGATTTCACTCAATTGACTATGTAGAGAGTAGATTTGGGGTCACTGAGTCTCATGAATCTATGGTTATATATAGTGTTTGTATGCTTTCCATTTTACTTGAGAAGTATTATTGTAATTGCAAGAACCTTTAAGCATTACGGCATCCTTGCGCACATGTGATTATAGAATGTTCTTTTGTACACTTATCTAAGGAGAAATACGTTAACCTGATTTATCTACTAGAGAGTATTAATGACTGCTATAGTTATCCATTGATACATGTGGGTAAATATTATAATTTTGGTCTACCTTTGAATGCACCCATGCTTCTATCAAACATTATGAGGCTTCGACCAAGTGGGAGACCAAATTAAATGGGTATTAAAAATGAGATGGACTGGCCTAGTGAAAATGCACCATCATGGAGGTTTGGTTTATGTATCTATGATTTTTAGAAATAGGTATGTTTCCTTAGAATTATAGGGAAGTCATCTATATGTTAAAATTGTTTATGTACCCTATAAGTTAATGTAAAGGTATTTGCATAAAATTATTATTTTAATTGTAATCATTTATTGTGATTAAGTAAACATGACTATATAATTTGATAAATACCACTATAATGAAATGTGGTTTTTTAATTTTAATAAATAAAATAAATATAAAAAAATTCAAAATCATAAATAATATAATTCATTTTTTATAAAAAACAAATGGGAACATAAAAATACTTATAAAAAATCATAAAACTATAAATATTTTAAATAGTTTTCACCATTAACGTCTTACTATTCATACATTTAGATGGAGTAGAAACTATTTTATGCTCAGTAGTCACACCTTTACCACAATTTGTTGGTGCGATGGCCTATTAGATATATTTATTTTCATAGGGAACATCAATTTCACCATGATTCACCTCCAGAATTTATTTTTTCATACCACATATGTGCTAGATTTTATAGAGTCACCATAAGTGACTTCAAGACTATTGATCATCATTTGATTACTACAGAGGTTGGGAGATGGTGAATAGTGAAACACACATTTTATCTCCATAACGAGGACATAACGATTACTTTAGAGTATGTGGAATATATTCTTGGTCTACACATCCACATACAGTCAGCTATGGGTTCCACTATTGGTGACTTGTGTGTGGTCATACATCCTCTACTAGGTGATGACATCATCATATTACCTGGTGTCTTCTAGGGTTCTTGACTACACTTGGGGAGGCTTGATGAGAATTTCTACATCATTCATCGTAATTCTAATTATGAGATACTTAATTGACACACATGTGAATACATTATAAAATTGATCATATGAATGCTTTTTATTGACCACCCCACCACTAGGGTACATAAAATGTACCTACCATTACTTAAGGGTCATGACCAAATAGGTAGATAAAGTTGGGGTGAAATATGTTATAATATACGTATAGATGCCTCTATATAGGTTATCAAGAAAATTCATGTCATTTTTAGGGTGTATGGTTATGCTATTGGTATGGGAATGAGAGTGTTTTACATGCATCACTGGTAGAGTTATCACACCACATCCATAACACATATTCCAGGAATTTTCATTGAGATGTTGGAATTTTTAAATTATTAATTTGAATTATTTTGTTAATTTATTAATATAATTTATAAACCTATAGTATGGAGAACTGACTTGGATACCCTAACATCTTGGTACTTGAAACATCTACTCCAATTTATAGTGTGGGAAAATGACAATTTCTCACTACCAGCTACCTAGAAACATCTTATAGAAACCTCACTGCCTCACTACGACACCTTGTATTTCCCTTCATTGAAATAAATAACAAGTTCTATGCACTGCTAAATGGATGCATAGGTTGTTTGCTAAATAGTCTTAGTAGGATCACACCCAGGCGTTCGATAAATGGTATATGTATAATAATATAAAAAATGCTAAAAATTAACGAAATTAAGTCATGATAATTAGTTAAAAGGTTTTTATATTAAACTCTAGATAAATAAATCCCCTTCTCCACATTTCAAAATAATCATGGTAAAATAGTTTCAAATCATATCACATACATCAAAGCAGTTAAATCATGTAATATATATCATATGATATCCAAATTAGTACATAAAACAAGCACATGTAACTCACACCAAGGATCACTATAGTATTATATATCCATAAAACTTATACACAAACATACATAATCTTGTGCATCATGTGTCTAGATAAATGTGTCGAATCTAGAGAGTAGAAGAAAATCCATCATGTGAACTTCCCAATGGGTATAACACACCATTAGAACAACAAGATTAGGGAGAAGAGGAACACCCCATGAGTGAACCCCCATATAGTATCAATGGAAGTGGCATATTAATACATCATACACCTAAGAAATCAAGGGCTTCAAATTGATACATTTTTAAACTCATTTCATCAAAATAATTCTTTGAAAACAATTACATAAATCTATCTCACAATAGTTTGAAAATAACATTTCCTTTTACCAAAATAAGGGGAACCCCATATTTTTTCAAAAAAATATTTTCAAACACAAAAAAATAAATCAATAAATAAATCCATTATATTTATAAAATAATGTATCAAAAATGGAGGAATTGAGATTCATCCAATATAGGATAGAGACAGAACCACCTACCTCAAACTTGCGTCACACTTTCTTGCTATGAGATCCACTGACATGGAATATTGTAAAGAGAGAAACAAAGTCCCTAGAATCAATCCTTTCATTTTGTAATCAGTTAAACTATCATAAGGTATGGTAGGTAAGATAAACAAATATACCTCATGAATCTCTCATTCCACGCATTTGAAAACACAGAGATCAATCTCCAGATGAATATCACACAATTGATCCAAAATGGATCATGAAGTTTTAACACCACAACACCAAATGATCACAACAGAACTTTTGTATCCAATAATAATGAATAACAAGAAAGGTCGCATACTTGGAGAGATAAATTGTAACTACAAATAAGATTAATCATCAAAAAAATTATCTATAAAGAGAGGTGATCCACAAAATCACATGGAGAGATCCTGGGATTTTATATAGTATCCTTCACATCGAATGAAAAAGAATTATATTTGTAGAAAAAAAAACCCTGCAGGCCATCCACATTAAAGGACATGAATCTTTGGTTTGTGACCTGAGATCAACATAAAGCTTATAAATTGAAAAATGAATCAACTCGCTTCAAAAAACAAGGATCGACATTTTCTGAATGTGAACCATTTTTACATCGTGTAATCTTATCAAGCTCTAAGAATGTTCAAACGATAATCCCATCAAAGGATCCATGTTGTGTAACCAATTCAGGATATGAAAATTCCAATCAAGAAGATTCTGTAGAAATAGTTATAAAATTCCCCCAAGACAAATCGGACACTACTAAACTTCCACTTACTCCTTTTTCACATTTTTATCTATGATCAATTAGTAACAAAAAACAAACATCCAGAAACATTATGTCATTTTCCCCAAAAATACTATCTTCATAGAGTGAAAAAATAGATTTGAGAAATACTTGAAATAATATAAAGGGGCATTACAAACTCTCTACCATAAGACTTTATGTCCATGTGAGGTTATGTGGAACAATGGTGTCTGGAAAGAGGTGGGGCCATTACTCCCTCATCGATGACTTATGATCCTAAGTATCATGAGAATCTAATCCATTACACAAGATTACTCTAAAAAATGGAATCAACTTCCCATGAAAGACATTTACAGAAGAGTCAATGATCTCCATTGGTTTCTCTATAACAAAAGCATATGGATCCAACTGTATTTCTTCCAAACTCAGAACATGGGAGGGATCTAGATTGTACTTATATATCTGAGATATGTGAAAAAAATCATGAACATTAATCCGCTTAACTATAAATTCGATCTGATAATTAACTTTTCCAGTAAACATAGTGACCTAAACCGGTCAAACATATCTTGAATCCAACTTTCCCTATTTTCCAAGATGAAAAACACCGAACTAAGGATAGAATTTTAAGAAACCCTTGTCAACAAAGGGAAAACTACAAAGGATGATTCCAAATATCAGCACAAAATTTCTTATGAATTTTAGTTATAACTAGATGATGATGTATATCTTGAATCCTCACCAACATCTGTTAAATGAGACTCTGTCTTACCAATGTGGCCTCACCCACCACTTTCCAACAAATCAGTGACCTTCATGGAAGAACATACAAATCCTCAGTGGGATCCATTATGACTAATGACTAAAAATGTTTTTATAACCAAAATAAACCATTCCCAGATGCATATTGCATGATCCAATGAAAAGTAACACACGTGCATGGAGTACACCCACCCGGATCTAAATAGCACACTCTGTCTAACCATCAGTATGTGGATGGTATGTTGTGCTCAACATGACCAGAGTCCCTATAACCTCCTCAGGACTATTCCAAAATGCAATCCTAGGATCCTTGTCCCAAATAATGGTATATTTAACCCTATGTAACATCACAACCTCCTTCACTTATAGCTTACCTAGGTCATCAACCTTAGTGGTGTCCTAGATTTGAATGAAGTGAACATAATTTTTCCACTGATAAATCACCACCTAGATAGTATTCCTCTCTAGGGGAGTCCTTTCTAGTCTAATAATAATGTTCATGGAAACATGTTATCATTTTTAAACTAGAACCATAAGAGGTTGGATAAAACCATAGGGTTTTAGATTCTCTCTATTTACCTTTTCATAGGTGTAACATTGGGAAACATAATTTGAAGTTTCACACTTTATATCTAGCCAGTAGAATCATCATATCATGATATAATAAATATATTTAGTTCCTGTATGAAAGGACAATGAAAAACTATTAATGTCAGTCAGAACATATCTTCTCACATATGATAGTATGAAAAACCAATCACTAAAATAGAAAACTCTATCAGAAGAGAGAGATTAACCAAAAATATTATCCCCAACATATATGGTTTCTCAAATTACCTTTAATTAATCATATTTTTTCTGATCCTACATAATAGACTCAATAAGAGGTGACCCCATCTAAAAATAGGCCAAAACCATACCTAAAACATCCCTTAGATCATCTGGTTTCAACTGAGTGAAGAGTAGTATATGTTTCCAATACTACATTGATTCCAAAATAGTATGGGAAAGTACTTTCCTACTATGTGTTTCCGCAATAAAATTCCCCTTCCCATGGGTGTAGGTAATGTTGAATTCAAATGTCTGAATGAACTCCACACACCACCTTTGTCTAATATTGATGTCTTTTTGAGAAAATATATATCACATACTCTTATGGTCAAAAGCTTTTGATAAAATCACCCCGAAGAGATAGTTCCTCCAACATTTAATAATATATACAAATATAGAAAACTCTAAATCATGAGTGGTGTATGTATTCTCATGTGGATAAAGTTGGAGAGACACGTAAGATAACACATCATCATCTTGTATAAGCACGTAGCCCAAATCATCTACATAAGAATAAAAAAACCACATACCACTTACAGGTATTGGTATGATTAGAAAAGGATATGATATAAGAATTAATTATAGTTCATTAAATGATTAGTAACACATTTCATCTCATATGAATTTCACCCGTATTTCGGTAATAATAGTCATAGGTGAGACCATCCTCAAGAATTCCTTGATGAACCATCGGTAGTACCTCGTAAGACTAAAAATACTATATATCTAAAGACATTTTGTGGCTCTTACAATGAAAAGACAACTATACCCTTCTCTGGATCCATTGACAATAAATTCTTAGAAAATATTTTTCCCCAATATCTTCACATATTTGATCAATAAAGCAAATTTCAAAATTATTCAATTTAAGCAGTGAATCATCAGTATTTACAGAACCAAAATCAAATGGTTCTCATTATCTCACTTACAGCTTGAATTAACAAAAATATCATCCATGAATACAACAAAAAAACTACTAATATACTCATGGAATATCTAATTAATTAAATCAATAAAAAATCATGAGAATTAGTCAAATATAATGAAATCGCAAGATATTTTTAATGGACATAACTGATCCTAAAATTCTTCTTCGGTATATTAGAGTCAAAAAATTGGATTTAATGATAACTTGGACTGTGATTGATCTTTAAAAATAGAATTCCCCCTTAAATTGGTCAAAGAAGTCTTCCAAACAGTTAAATGGATACTTATTCTTAACCAATACTCGGTTTAAATTTCGATAGTACACACACAAATGATGTGAACAATAAGCCTTATTAGAAAAGAGTAATGGTGTTTTCCAAGGTGAAACACTAGGGTAAGATAATACTTTTGGAATTAGATCATCATATTGAATATTGTGCTCTTTCATATTTTCTGAAACCATATGATAACTCGGTATTGAGATTAGCTATATATCTCGAACCAGACCGATCATAAAATATATCTCTCTCTCTAGAGGAAGACTAAATAAATCATTTGGGAAAAAGCCATGAAATTCCCTAAAAACCATGGTAATATTACCCAAAAAAGAAAACATTGTTACTCTAAAATAAAAAATCAGACAATGATGTCCTGAGATATGGGTGGGAAGATCTAGCTTGACCTGACCTCGGATCCCACTCTCCTTGAAACTCTTTATAGCTCCCATCGGCCACATGAAATGAGACACTTCAATGGTTAAAATCAACCTCATTATAATGAAGGATAATCCAATCCACCCCAATGAGTACATTGAATATATCAATATCAAGAATTATGAAATACTATACTAACTCTTCATCAGCTATCAATAGAAAATAAGAACTAAACTGAAACCCCTTCTCATTTCTCTTTCCAAGAGGTCTCACTAACTCCAATACAATCATCTTGAGTTCCATTTAAAGTTTAAGAATATCAAAAAAAATAGAATATATAAACGATTGGGGGAAACTTATATCAAATAATACAGTTGCTATTGATGATATGCCAGATATGGTACCTCTCCCTATCGTTGGACCCACATCTACCTATGTTGGAAACTCATCCACTTCGTAAAGATACTTCACTCTTAAGGCCTATGGATAGATCCCTAAATAAATTGAATCGTATGAGAGAACCTAGTGGAATTTGGGTCCAATGATCATTGAACATAACGGGGAATAAGCATAGACTAATATAAACATAATAAATTTCCATAGAGTCCACAACTATTAAACATCTTCACAGGTGTAGGATAAGAACGTCATGTCTTCCCAACCATACCACACTGATAGAAATCAAAGTCATAGTAATAATTATAACTAAAGGTGAAGATGAGGCTCAATACTGAGCACCATCCCCCCCCCACCCAAATATTAATTATCCCCCTTCCTCTTCCTTGGCTGCACACCACTGAAGTTTCCACTAGGTGCAAGAGAAGTGGTAGAACAACAAAACCTTTCTATAGTATCCATGCCTTCCGTAATTTACTTGTAAACTATCTATATATTTTTAGAAATATTCAGTATAAGTACCTATGAAATGATATCTAGTCATTAACCCTAAAGGTACATCTGAGCCCTTAGTTGGTCATTCTTTACTACACTGGATAAAAACAAATTATCATTATGGGCCGATTGGTGTATGCTAACACAAAACAATTTCCCTATTGTGTGGAGAGGAACTCCAGATACTTACCTATCAATGATGAATCTGGATGGAAATACTAAAAGAAGTGGGTCTTGAAACCCTTATAGACCAAGCCAATGTTGTTTCCACTTGTACCATGGAATTCCAATATCTCTTATGAGGACCCATCAAGTCTGATCATCGTAAGCATTACCTTGATATTATGATGTGTATCCAAGAAGTAAAATATATGAAAAATCATATCTAGTTAGTATTTTACCACATGGGGCTCACTCATACCCTTAAAGGATGGTGGATTATCATGTAATAACTCCCATGATCGATCCCTTTCTCCTCCATCTCCTAGATGTACCTAAAAAATGAATTTTGGACATGAAGTACATTTTATTCTATAACAAAAACTTTTAGAAGGATAAAAATTTAAAGATTATGTTACAGAGGTGGATTCCATTGAGTAACTTCTATTTTACTCTCCATAGAAACCAGTTGTATACTTCCTGGTGGCATACCACTATACCCCAAAATATAATAGATGTTCAAAAAACTGGATAATCACTGTTCAAACCAGAAAACCATAAGAAGAAACTGAAACTATGGTCAAGTAATCAAAATTAGATAAATAATCCCAAGGTATATTGATTCTCATAATGATAACAACTAACCATACAATAACCATAACCTACCTATCAAGTCCTGAAAATACAATCTTCAGTCTACCAACATTCCAAAACATAGCATGGCCACCACTAATACCAAAATATGGTGAACTGAGCCAGATAACCTCACAACTCGGTACCCTACCTGACCCAACACAAAACCGAAGGGAATTCCTAATACCCATAGGCTAGTGATTCTCACCTAGGTATCAACAACAACAAGAAAGAACTATTTCACCAAACTTATAATAGACAACACGAAACATATTTACATTAGAGGAAGAAAAAATGGAATAGTAAAATAAGAAACATATGTAATGGAAAAAAATGAAATGGTGCAAGTGATAAAGGTCAAAAGTAGCTAAAAATTCTCCATGATATATGTTCAACAAAAAAGTACAACTAAAACTGAAAAATCTACTCCATGTAAAATATTGGGAAATCTCCCACCATCCCACCACCAGCAACCCAGAAACAACTGAAAAAATCACACTGCCTCATTGCGGAGCCTTGAATTTTAAAGCATTTAAGTATATATATAGGAATATTCCCCACTAATAGGGTGTGAAGGGAGTGATCAAAATAAACTTTCCAGGACACCACCCAATTGACCCATAAGATGTATTGGTACAATAATCTAAAAAATGATCAGCTTAAAAAAGATATGATGATTAGTTTAAAATTTTTATTTCCAAATTATGGTAAATAAATACCCTTTTCCAAATTTAAAAATAATACAGGTAAAGCAGTTTCAAAGAATATTACTTACACTAAATCAGTGAAATCATCTATCACATATCATGTCAAATCCAAAAACTGAAAACTACAAGCATAGGAAAATCACATCAAGGATCACTAGAGGATATGGTTTCTAGAACACAATTATCCAAACTTATACAATCACACTTATCAACTCTATATATATATATATGCATTGAATATAGAGAGTAAAGGGAATCCCAGTAAGTGAACCTCCCAAAATGTCTAATGAGTCCCTAGAACAACAGTCCTAGGGAGCAGAGGAACACCTCCTGAATGAACCCCATGACAATATCAATGGATTATTCCTATTACTACACATTCCACTTAATTACCCAAGTATTGACATGTGATATATTTTCCAAACCACTTCATCAAAAACATTCTTTGAAAAATATTTCATAAATCCATTTCACATTGCATTGAAATTACCTTTTCCTTTTACCGAAACAAGGGGAAAATAATCTTTTCTCAAAAACCCATTTTCACACACACACACAAATATCAATCAATAAATCATGCCATTTTATTTATAAAATGTTTTATCAAAATCATATAAATCAAGGTACATCAAATAAATGATTTCAACAAAACCACATACCTCAATAATGGGTTTCACACACCCACAATGGAATCTACCAACATGGAAGAACACAAGGAAAAATAGGGGCCCTAAAATCAATTAATCCATATCAGAATGAATTTAATAAGAAGAATGGATGATGTTGAAGATAAAATAGAACATACATCAAGGAACTCACACGTTTCACCCCAACCAATAGAAAGGTCCACCACTGGATGAAGATTGCACAATAGATCTTGACAGGATCAGGATGGATCAACCTGACAACGCCAAATAATCTAAAAAGATAGTGTAATAGTATTGTAGCAACCAGTGACAATTTTGATGTATAAATTTCACTTACCCAATGTGATATGGTAAAACTACAATAATGATCAATCACCTAATGATATGAATCAGATGGACTGAATATCCCAAAAATCAATTGGGAGAGCTTGTAAGTTTTAAGATATGTGAATACAAGTCAAATAAAAAATAATTATACATGTTTTGCATAAAAACCTTCAGTATTTACACGTTTTATGACATGAATTATGGGTTCACAACATGAAATCCACTAAAATCCTAAAATTTGAAATAGGAAATATCTCGGTTAAAAAATGCCTCGATCGACCAATTCATGATGTGAACTACTTTGATGTCTTCTAAACATTCTTTTCACTTAACCAGTTCATAGAATCATCGTCTAAAATGGTTCAAATCATGTAACTAGTTCACGATGTGAAAATAACAAGAAGTAAAATTCTCTAGAAACATTTAAAATAATATACCATGTTTAGAGAGACAGCAACGAAAACCCTCTCAATCCTTTTTTACATTCATACATAGAAACCTACAATTTTAAAAAAAAAATCCCTAAACATTAGGTCTTTCCCCCAAAAAAATACTCTCCATCCATGGATGGCCTAAAACGCAACAAAACAAAGAGGAAATTGAAAATAGATATAAGAAATACCTAACAAAGGTAAAGGTATGTTACTTATAGTATGATTCTATTTTTCCGGTGGAGTGAGGCTTAGCATTATATACATTTCTCAAGGAATTACTTGCATAGAATTGACAATATTTTCAATGCTATAAATCCCACTGATATAAGATAAACATTACGTTTTTTATAAAAATTGATTTTGTTAGGAATTTTATTAAATATTTCAATTATATCATAGTATCATTGTTGATATAATTTATGAATTCTTTTTAGATTTTTCATTTTATATTTCATAAAACCCATATATTAGATTTTTCTACGTACTAATTTCACCATAATACACATCTATGGTTGGAGATCATAGCATAGTGGTGTCACTCATCCTCTTACACATCATTTTGTCGAACTACCCATATCGAGACATGTGATAGTTTAGATATATACAACATATCCTCATTTCACCATGACAGGTTGATGGATTACATTTTATTACACTAATTAGAAGACAGATGTAGAATTTTCCGTAGTATCATTCACATTACATTGGGTGTTGGGATATACTTTTCCAATAACATATCTCTCAACACGGATATACCACAACATGCTTCAAGTTATCTAATCAAAGAGTTTATGAAAATTTGTACCAAAGAAATACTATCAGGTAACTGGCATTAAATTGGATAGAAATTCATAATTTTTTATGTATATTAACATTTATTATATTTTTTAGGTCACGTTTCATATTAATTTGTTTTTCATTTTATTTACATATAGAAAAAAATCATCAAATTGTATATATTATTGATCCTTAGGAAGATAACTATATTAGGTGAGATGTGGTACACCCATATGTATTGGATCTTAGATATCCTGTCCATTTCATACAATAGAGTGTTAATGGAGAGGATTCACAACTATATTCAGATCCACATACTCTGAATAAGGAACCTGAGGATGATTATGTGCCTATTGTTCCCAATGAGGATAATTCACCACCACCATCACTACTAGCTAGTAGACAGAGAAAAAAATATGTTCAACAGTAAAGATGATGACAGAGATATCACCACTCTAGATTGTCTTCTAAAGATATTGTTTTCCCATGGAGAAAGAATCCAACACAACAAATTAATGATATTTTACATTTGGGGGAGGTTTTTGTGTCATATATGTCTACTCATGCATCTAATATATGTTTTTCTCATATATATCCAGCAGTAGGCATCTATATATTGTCAATGATATGTGACTTGGCTTTAATAAAATGGCTTCTGTAAACCTCGGGCAACACTTTAGTCGGTATTTACTTCCTTGATACCAAATTTTTGGAAACTCCATTTTCTCATTTCATTCCTCTATAATCATTTTCATATGTCTCGACATATCCTATTAGGAATTTATCTATATAGTTGTATGATGATCCACTTAAAGAACCACATATTGGGCTTCTGAGATCAATATAGTTGTACACAACATTATTATCACCACATCCTTTTATTCCCTATTTTGAGGTAAGGGTGCAATATGAGGAGGAATACACACCATTAGTTATAAAACTAGAATGGAAAACATGTCCGACTGGGAGTGGAATACCTGTGCATACATCAATTTGTACTACTTATAGGTTACATCATTGATTATTTATTATGTTACACAATTTATATATGAAAACTTATATTTTAAAATATATATTTATATATAAATCATCATTTACAAAAAATTGTTGTTTCTTCATTTTACTGAAGGAAAACAGTATTGCTCAAGGTGAACACCCTTCAATTTTCAATACTACCCTATGCAATGACATTGAATATAGTTAACCATTAATCAATAATAAAATATTTTTTGAACAAAACCAACTCATTGAAATAAATATTTAATTGGCACCAACCAAAGCAAATTTCATTAAACATAAAAAACACATTTTTTTATTATCCTTAAATTTAGTTTACCCTTACATAACTAATATTTACCCTTACTTAGCATTTGTTTACAAATAAATAACATTATATTACCCTAAATTAACATTTCATAACCATTAATTAACAGTATTTTACCCTTAAATTACATTGTATCAACCTTAAATAACATTAATTTACCCTCAATTAACCTATGCATCTTTCCCTTTACCCTTACATAACATTTTTTTACCCTTACTGATCTTATTTGTACCCTTAGATAACTTTATTTTATCATAATATAACATTAGTTTACCCTTAAATAACACTGTTTAACACTGACATAACATTACTTTAACCTTACTCATCTTTGTTTTACACGTACATAACATTTTATTACCCTTTCATAGCTTCTTTTTAAGCTTAAATAATTTTTTTTACCCGTACTTAACTTTTATTTACCCTTATATAAATTTATTTTACCCTTGATTAAATTATTTATACCCATAAGTATCTTCGTTTTAAGATTTCTAAACATTAAATTACTATTACATAAATTGTTTTACCCTAAATTAACATTAGCATTCCCTTTCATAACTTGTACTTGCCTTTACATATCTTTATTTTACCCCAACATAAGTATTTTTACAGTAACATGACATTTTTTTACACATAATTAACTTTAAATTACCCTTATTTAACATAGTTTTACCCTTAATTAATTACTATTTACCCTTAAATTACATTATCTTGCCCTTATATAACCTTTTTAACCCATAATTAACTTCAATTTTTCCTTAGTTTACTTTGTTTTACCTTAACATAATTTCAATATTCCCTTTACTACTACAAAAATGGGCAAGGGAAGCACCACCTTATATCAGCGCTAAGCAAAAACCACTGATAAAGGGATTCTTTATCATAGCTAGAAATGTGATGATAAAGATTCCCTGTACCAGCGCTAAAATTTTAGTGCTGATAAAGAGACCCTTTATCAGCGCTAGAAAAGTGCTGATAAAGAAGGCATGTATTATCGCTAAAATATTAGCACTCATATAGGAAGGATTTATCACCACTTTTTTAATGCTGATAAATAGGACCTTTATCAGCACTAAAATTTTGGCTCTGATAAAGGTAGTCTTTCTCAGCACTTTTTTAGCACTGATAAAACTGTAGTCCCATATTTTATAAAATAAGTATCACGACCTAAAGCTCTCGCAGTACTGAAATTCTGCGACTCCCTTCTACTACCCCCCGAGCTTTGCGTTGCCAGACATTGTCGCCCCCAATCTTTGTGTTGTCAGACCACCTTCTCCCTCGATCTTCGCATTGCCGGACCTTCTTCGCCCTCGATCTTCGCATTGTCGGACCACCACTGCCCTTGATCTTCGCACTGCCGAACCAGGTGTGCAATGTTTTTTTGGGTTCCCTGTTACAGATATTCTTCTAGAAAATATGGTGATATAATCCCAAGGATTTGATATATCTCATCGATGTGTATGGGTCATGAAAGTGTAATACAAATGGTGTTATAGTTACACTTGTGTGGGTAATGAACGCAGAGAATTAAATCATGTCGTTGATGGTCTGGATTGAAGAGTAGAGGTAGATGGATTGAGGATGACCATTGAACATGTTTGAAACAATGGTTCCAAAACCATTCTGCCAAATATGTCCCTTCTAATATGTGTGCCTAGGTAGTAGGATATCTTATTTTTTCCATGTTCCATCACTATTTTTGAAATAGGGGAACCAACATATATTGTCGGGGGTCCATCAGCGATTTCACTTAGGTGGGATGTGAGCTTATTTTGGCTATACACTATTACCATAGGGATCCCGTTTAGATGAAATACGATTATGAGGATCCAAATTTAGGGAAACTCAAATATTTAAGGAGGTGATTAGTATATTTTTAGGGTTTATTTGAACAATATATAGTAATCCCACTATATGTTTGAATGCACTAAATAGGGGCACCATTTAGAAGGTGTTGGACATGATCCCAAAGAGGAACAACCGTAAAAATGATCAATGGACCGGTTGGGCTTGAGATATTACTTTAAAAAATCCATGAATATATATTATTATTTGGAATAAATTCATAATTAGTTATAAAAAGAAGTGTGGTTGGAGACTAAAACCAAGAGGGGGTTCTCTATCGAGTGGGGGATAAAGGCATTACATAGTTTTACATCATGCAACGGGGACATGAACCATGTATGTTAACATCATGTGGAAATGAATTTGGACATGAATTTGAATGTCTTATGATTATGATGAAGCTTTTGTAGTCTAAAGTCTAATATATTTGGCAATGATTTTACACAATTTCACATCAAGAAACTAGGATGTCAAGCATCATAGTTTAAATTCATATAGATTGGACTAAATGTCATATCATATTTATCATGTGAGGCATATTATGTACATAACACTAGATAAGGCTACATTTTAACATCATGTTTTGAGGATTTCAAACATGAAACCAGTCTACTGATCTTTCCATTCTATCTTCCTCATATCAGGACCTGTGTGAATCACAACCTATGAATAGTCTATAAAAATTTTATTAGAATTTACACCCCCTAATAGTGTGATTGGAATTTCTAGATATATATATTTTATATTTTTAACCCAATAGTGGGAACAATACAACTGTGGCTCTCACCAAACGAGGAGACCAATAGGGTTTTTTTAGAATCATCACATAATTTTCTCATGATGAATAATATTATCAATTTATAGGGTGTTTCTTAATTTTCATAGGAGGCATCATATGTTTGTAACATAGGGGGTGTATTTGTTACTCGGGCTAAAGACAAAGGGTCAACACATCATTAAATATCCTATTGTCGTTTGGAATAAATACATACATAGTTCTAACAAAAATTATCCTATATTTATCATATGAGGCATCTCGTGTTTATCACGCAGTGTAAGACTATAGTTTCACATCATGCACTACGAACATTACCATATAATTTAACAACATATAACTAGGATGTTGGATTTTTAGTTCAAATCCATATATCTCAGACTAAATGGATGGTTTAATCATGTGAAATATCTCTTGAGAAACCTATTTTTGGTGGAAATATTGATATTCTCATCATCAATGGTAATTAATGAGTTTACACTATCAGAGTAGAGTTTATGGAAAATTTAAGGTCCCTCCCACTTGGATTCCAATTTCACTAGATTCCTCCTAGGTATTATCTATTCCCTTAGATCCAACACCATTTCACCGTAAAGTAAAGAATGAAGGACAACACCCCCCAGGTTCTGATGCATTTCTAGGTCATCCAATGCTTGAACCCTAGTTTATTCGAGGGGTTCCCCCCTTCTTTACTTCATGCTATCTAAGTGACTTTGTCTGGTAGTGCACTTGTATGGCATGATTCCCGGACCACCAATATTTCTAGCCTTGCCACCCCTGTCTCCATCTTTGTCTTTCTCCCTCACTGAGGTTACTCACTGCTTCTCTGAAGTGGCCAGGCCCCTTCTTAGCAGTGTTTATTCTATCTCCCTTGCCTCTGAGCCTATCATCCAGCTCCAAATAGTTATGGATCCAGAGATAACTCCCTAACCATCCCCCAAGTTTCATTACCCATCCTTCCCCTTCCCCTTTGAATCCTTATATCCCAATCATATAAAGCTTACCAACCATAAGGGGTTATGAACATGTTCAAAATCAAGGGACCTCAATGAGAGATCATCCTCCCACTTCAATAATACTACTAGCTCTAGATCCAATTCCAGAGCCCTATCCTACCCATCATTATTTTCTTCATATGTAATGCTCATGGTCTTAGTGACCATGTTAAATCAGTCTTCCTCACCCTAGAAATAAAAAATCATAATGTCATTTTTGTTTTTGTCAAATAACACAAAAAACCCTATAATAATCATAGAATTCTCCTGGAATATTAAGTTTCATGGATTTCTAAACTCTGACCCCTCCAACAGACACAAATAGGTATTTTGGAACAATAAATATGTTGTTCAGACTATTCAAGATTGCAATCAATTCATCATTACCATGGTGTCCGATGGTGAAACCTCTTTCCTTATGAGTTTTGTTTTTGGAAGCAATGACCCTCTTCAAAGGGAATCTCTATGGAGTGAACAAAATACCTTCGATCACGTCCACCATCCATTGTTTGTTGGGGGTGACATTAATTTCATTTCCAACCCAAAGGAATGGAATGGTAGAAGACCATTCCAGAGGAATTCCATCATGGAGATTTTTCAGTTCATGGCTGGGAAGGGCCTCATTGATCTCATCTTCTCAGGTGATAGTTTCACCTGGTGCAACAACTGCAGGGGCCATCACCTCTTGTGGAGTCTATTGGATATGTGTATAGCCAACATGAAATCCACTAAGATATTCTCAAATACCATGTTTTCCATATTTCTTGAGGTATTTCTAACCACTACCCCCACTTGGTTTCTATTTCTTCTTGGCATCATCATCAGGAACGGTTTCACTTACACCAACAGTGGGTTAACACCATAGGGTACCATGACATGGTTTTTGAAATATTGAATGAACCCTTGTAGGAGTATCGGGCCACCTTCAGCCTCAGTGACCTGACCTTGAACCCTGATTGGTGTGTGTTCTCCCCTTCGTCCTTGGGAACCCTCACCACCTGGGACTATTGTTGCATATGGGCTCCTTCAGAATATTCGGATAGATGGAATGATACCTTGGGTTTATTGGATTATTAACACCAGTTTGAGATTTATGTGTGACTATATACTTATTATATTTTATTATTATTTCTTACACACCACCACTTGTGTCAAGTAACCTGATTGAAATCCATATCGGTACTTTGGTTCGGATGTGGATTTGGTTTTTTATGTGGTTGTGACATGTGCATGTGTGGATATATGGGTATTTAGACATGATGATACTGAATGTAGGGAAGAGACCTAGGAGTGGTAGATGAATCATTCTTGATTATTCTTGTGTTTATACTGGGGTGATTTGAAGAAACTATAATGAATCTAAATTAACTATATTTTATGAATTCCATATTGTAGAGATTATGGGAATCCTTTCTTTACTTATAGAGTTGGCTACTAGTTTTCAGCCATATGTATTTTAGGTTGGTAAGGTATAAAAGGATATACTAGTTGACCATATAAGGGTTGACCCAATATAGGAGGATGAGCCATAGAGGATGATGTCGTGTGATTTTTACCGTCTATGACACAAGTGATTATCCCCACGAACCCCTTTGTGTTTGGAAACTATGTTGATTTTGATGGGGGGGTCTATCCTGTTTCTGTTGATTTCTAAATCTTTATTGGATATGGTTGGACTCTATTAATCTCTATTTTTATAAGGAATTGGTTCTATTATACTGTATTTAGAAGTCTTGTTTTGTGTACTTGAACCATAAATTCTAATATTTGAGATTCAAATAGGATGAATATGAATAAAGATTGGATGGATTATAATCGTTTGACAATAGAGTACGAGAACAGAGTGAAAAAGTTCATCAAGTTTGCAAAGGATCACTCAAAAGATCCTTCTCAAATAATTTGTCTGTGTTTACGTTGTTATTATTCAAGACTACTTACTCCAGAGGATTTCGAAGAACATTTGATATGTCACGGAATATATTGGAGTCATAAATGTTGGAATGAACATGGAGAAAAAGAGAATGTAGCTACTGGATGGGATAAAACTGTGTTTTATGGATCATCATATATGAATACAAATATGGATAATGAAGAAGTCTGATTTGAGGATGTGGTTACAGATGTCAATGATGATGAAGATCATATTGAGGAAATGACAAAGACAATTGAAGATGAAATCCGTGATTGCCCAAAATCGTCTGAGAAGTTAAAGAGTTGTGAAAAGACGCCATTGTATGCTGGTTGCACTAAGTATACAACATTGTCAGATGTACTAAAGTTGTATAAATTGAAAGTAGGCAACGGATGGAGTGATTTCAGTTTTACAAAACTACTTTCTCTCTTGAATGACATGCTCCTAAAAGATAATGAGCTCCCAAGCCAGACATATGAAGCTAAACGAATGCTACGCTTGATGGGTATGATTTCTAAAAGAATACAAACATGCCTAAAAGACCGTATATTGTTTCACAAGGAGAAAAAATCACTTATAGAATGCCAAAAGTGTGGTGCTTCTCATTAAAAGAAAGTTGAATCCAATCCTATGAAAGTTGTATGGTACTTTCCAATCATTCCAAGGTTTAGGCGTCTATATGGAAGTGAAGAAACTGCAAGGCAATTGTCGTGGCATGCAGATAAAAGAAATAAAGATGGGAAATTACGTCATCTGGCCGACTCTCCTCAATGGAAGAAAATTGATCATGAGTATCCTAAATTTGGAAAAGAACCGAGAAACCTTCGTCTTGTTTTATCTACAGATGGAGTGAATCCTTTTGATTTTCAAACCAGCACTTATAGTAAATGGCCTGTTATGTTGGTAAATTATAACTTACCACCCTAGTTATGCATGAAGCGGAAATTTATCATGTTATCTATGCTTATATATGGACCAAAACAACCAGGTAACGATATTGATGTTTATCTAGATCCTTTGATCGAGGATTTGATGTTATTGTGGGATTCAGGTGCTATGTTGCATGATGATTTTAAAAGTGAGTACATCACGTTGAGAGAGATGTTGTATGGGAAAATAAATGATTTCCCTGCTTATGGAAATTTTTCAGGATAGAACATTAAAGGAACTCAAGGGTTTCCCATGTGTGAAGAAGATACAGAATCAATTAGGTTTAAACATTAATCGAAATCTATGTTTCTAGGACATCATATATTTCTACCTCATCGCCATAAGTACCAATCTTGGATGACATCATTCAATGGAAGTTTTGAACAATGCGCAACACCGCCTCGACTTGCAGGTGATCAGCTGTTTGAGAAAGTAAAATATGTGAACACTGTTTTTGGTAAACCATTTTGGAAAACCATAGGAAAATCGGTTAGAAAAAGAGATCATTTTTTTGAATTACAATACTGGAATTTTTTGTACGTCAGACTTTTTCTTGATGTGGTGCATATGAAAAAAATGTATGTGACCGTGTTATCAGAACGTTTCTAAATGCCTCGGGTGAAACAAAGGATGTAATTAAGGCAAGGTTGGACATGGTTGACATTGGAATATGAGAAGAGTTGGCTCCCATGAAGGGTGAAAATAGAATGTTTCATCCTCCAACTACTTATACTCTTTCTAGGGAGTAGAGATATCAGTTTTGCAACTTTTTCAATATTGTAAATGTTCCAGAGGGGTATTCATCAAATATCAAGAACATTGTGTCAATGAATGCTTTAAAGTTAAATGCTTTGAAATCACATGACTGCCATGATTTGATGAAAAATCTAATTCCTATAGATTTATGTTGCATTTTTTCCAAGAATGTTTGTCATATATTAACAAAAATCTGTTTCTTTTTCAAAGATATATGTATCAATGTTTTAGACCCATCGAAATTGTCATCTATGGAAAAATAAATTGTCAACATATTATGTGAATTAGAAATGTTCTTCCCACCAACATTCTTTGATATGATGGTTCATTTGATGATTCTGTTGGTGATAGAGATTTGACTTTGTGGTTCTGTGCACTATAGATGGATTTATCCTGTTGAACGGTATATGGATATTTTGAAAGGGTATGTCAAAAATCGATGTCGGCCCGAGGGTTTTATAGTGGAGCGATATATTGTTGAGGAAGACATTGAATTTTTTACAGAATACCTATCTGATGTAGAAAGCAATGGTCTCCTGAAATCTCATCCCACTAGATGCATTGAGGGTGAGGGAATTTCTAGAAGATATGTTGTGACAATCAGTATTACAGATCGAGAGCAGGCCCACCTTTATGTTTTTCATAACAGTTGGGAGGTTTCTCTATATATTGAAACTCACAAAAAAATTATCAGGAAGTTGAATCCATACAGGGCTGAAAATGGTTATCAAATACACATAATACCCAGTTTATAAGATGGTTTTAGGACCATATTTTTTAGTAGTTGGATAAAAATATGAATTCAATTACAGAATGACTTTTATGGGTAGCCGTTTGACCAAGTGTGTATGTATTATCTTACAGTGGTTATGTAATTAATGGTTATACATTCTAAATAGATGAACATGATGAAGATTGTACCATGCAAAATAGTAGATTTACACTAGTGGCTGATGTGATGCATGTTTCTGCTAGTAAGGATAGAAATCCAATTTATGCAAATATGTCATACTTTGGAATTATCAAAATAATATTGGAGTTGGATTATAAAACATTCTAATTGATGATTTTTCAATGAAAATGGGTTGATAACAACAGTGGTGTTAAAAAAGATGAATGGGGATTTGTGGAAGTTGATTTAGTAAAGAAGGGTACAAAGATGAATAGTTTATAATGGTATCAAAAGCGGTACATGTTTTTATGTTCCAGATCCCGCAAACCAAAAGTGGTCGATTGTTCTGTTATCATCCAAAACTGCTGAAGGTTCCAATGAAAATTCAGATGAAGACTATCTTTTCAGTGGTACGTATCAATCATTTTCGAGCAGGCCTAATGTAAATGATGTTTTGTATGTTATAGGAGACCATAATTAAGGGATTTGGATAATTGATAGTGGTTTCAAAGCCCTTCATACTTTGAAAAAAATAAATAGATTTCAATAAACGGGTTATATTTTGTTTGTAATATAGATCTTGTTATCTCCTGTTATTATCTTATCATTACTGAATTTATGTAATCTAAATTAACAGTTCAACCACTATTATAGATAATGACTTCTGCACATTCTGGTGCTCCTAACCATGAGGCTGAGCTAGTCTCTCAAGCTACTGATGTTGCGGCTGTTGCTACTCCTGTTGCTCATACTACGGTTGCTGCTGCTCCTACTGTTGCTCCTGCTGTGGCTCCTGCTACTCCTACTCTGGCTACTGCTCCTCATGCTGCTGCGGCTCCGGCTACTCCTAGTGTTGAGGTCCAACAACCATCAGTACATGCTGTTTTTACCATTTCATATGAACATATAGCTGATGTTGAAATCGATGAAATGGTCGGGCATGAAGGACCGACATCACATAAAACATAGGTGTGTCATAGTTTGATGGTGTTAGCCAAATTTCTTAAGGAAAAAATAAAAGGCATCAAATTTGATGTCATATGGAATGCATAAGGTCAACATGTGAATCCAAATAAGTCTATGTTTAGTAGTTACATTGGAGTTGTCACTCAGAAATGGGTGACTGTTGACATAGATTCATGGAACCATGTTGGGTCTGGGTTGAAGGCTGTGATCTGGGAAGAAATTAAGGTAACATTATGAATTTATTTCCTTAATTTACTAGAAAATAAAACAATGAAACAATGTTTTACTCTTCTCAATATCTTGCAGAGTACATTTATAGTAGATGATTCACACAAGGATTATGTACTAAGGCTTGCAGGAAGGATTCATCAAGGTTTTTGCACTATTTTAATAAGATGTCATCTAAACTATTCCAAAGGTAAAATAAACCTGCACCCACCCATTTTCTACACTCACCTGATATCCCAAGAAGCATGGGATGCATTTATTGGTAGCTTTGGGGATGAGAAGTTTTAGGTACATTATGGGTGATAATATTTTGTTTGAGGATATGTGTATTCATCACTTTTATTTTCAATATTTCATTTATGAAACATCAAATCTATAATTAAAATAAAGTACGTGCATCAAAACCAATATACCCCTATCATAAAGTAAGGATGGGGTATGCTTCACTTGAAAAGAAAATGGTACGTATTTTAAATTTACAGTAATATTGTTAGGTGCCAATAAAAACATCCTAATTATCTTTTTATGTTTATATGTACATTGATGAGTCTAAAACCAAAGACACTTCCATCCCACATAATGTGCTTTGGAAGGAGGCACATGTGAATAAGGAAGGGAAGATAGTAGATGAGGACACACAAAATGTGTGGGAAATTTTTGTAAGTATGACACAACGAAAAAAGATTTGTTTTAAATTGCTATTACATAGAAATAATTAGTTATTTTTATATATCCAACAGTCACAGGAATCAGCTACTCCTGTAGTAGATGAATACCTATTATCGATGGCTTTAAAGCAGCAAGAAAAATACAGTCGGGTCAGAGGTGCGGTGTTTGGGGTGTCACCCCGAGTATATTTTGAGGAGAAGAAAAAAATTGATGATAGAGATGAAAGATTGAAACAAATGAGCAAAAAACTAGAAGCCCTTGAAGAACGATTGCAATGGCAAGGAGAGTTGCTAGCAAATTTTATGGGTGGGAAGCAAGGATAAGACACAACTCAGGAACAACTAGCACGTGAAGATCCCGCCCCACCCCCACCAGCTTTGAGGCGAGCCATTCCCCTCAAAGAGCTGTCTTAGCTATGGTAATCAATATTCTAATAATTGTTCTCATAAAATGTGAATCAGACGAACACTGATACTTTTCCTGTACCGATATTATACAGGGTGATAATGATTATGATTTTTATTAGTCAACACCCACCTATAACCTTGTAGCGAGGGCTACAGTGTTCAACATCCCAGATGACACGCTTCATAATAAACCACTTCTGAAAGATCATATGAAAGTGACGATTACTATACCTCATTAGCCATATGTAGAGCTACCTATTCGATGTGATGATGATGATATTAATACGGTCAAAAAGGATATTGGGACATTCATTGCATGGACATCACAACATGTAAGAGTACATGCGGCCAAAGAGGTATTTATTTCATTTTATTTTTCAAGATAAACCTTTAACAATTAATGAAAAAAGGGTCTGAACCAATGAATGTTATTATAGACGGAGAAAGGGAAGGGGGTGACAAACGTCATCTCAAAACCATCAAAAGCATTGACCAACTGATCCCAAGGAGCTAGTGAAAGCATAATAACACCATATTTTCTCTATCCACATTTACTAGCATTGAATACTCATGTGGAAACGAATCTAAGAGGTTATACTAGTCATATAGTGGTTTTCGAAAAGAAATGATATGGAGAGGAATGTCAATATTTTGTTGCTACTAAAAATGTAAATGAGATCCTTGAAAACAGGTGGCTAGAAATCATAGTTGTAAATATATATATGGGGTATGTTTTTGTGAATTGGTTTTCAAAAATCTGGTCTAATGTACATACTATGACTAAATGCATTTTATATTGTTGGCAGACATATATATGAAAAAGAGTTGAAGGAATTTTCCCATGAGACAAAATTTGGACTCGTTAGTCCTCATACCACATCATCACATCTAATGTTATTAGATTCATCAAAAAAGAATGAAATAGTGAATATCATGCTGAAAACATTTGAAAGCAAGATTACAGATGATATAATCTTCTTAATACCAATCATACATGGGTAAAACTCTATGATTAAATCATATCAATTATATTTTCACTTTTTTTATTACTTATTCCTTTTTGTGTTATTAGGAAACATTGGATGCTAATTACGGTGAACTTGGATACTCAAAGATTTATTTTCTGGATTAAAAGAAAGGATATCCATCAAACCGACCACACATGATGGAGTTTGTGAATTCGTAAGACACTAAATCCTACGTTTTAGGTCTAAGCATCAAGTAATATAATTTATATTATCTTTTATTGAGGATTAGGTTTTGATAGGTTGGTGTATCATTATCATCTAAAAAATGAATGAGGACAGGGGATAATCATAAGGAGGCGAGCAAGTACTACGTCTGGAAAAATATCAGGGAATATATAATAAAATTGCACTATCCAAACACATCTCAACACAAGTTACTTATTCTCCTAATGATAAATTTATTTACAGTGTCCAAAACAAACAAACGATAATTATTACAATTATTATGTTTGTAAATTTATGAAAGAGATCATTTTTCAACAACAAACTAGCATCCCTAAAGAGGTAGTTTTAAAAACAACTACTAGTTCCTTTAATTTATTTATTAATTATTTGTTTTTATATTTTTCATTACTACTCTGACTTCCGAAATGCCTCATACTCAAAAGATGATATAGATGTGTTCAGAAATGAGGGGTCCACATACCTGATGGTAGATTGTACACAAATATAATGATCATCTGACTTGTGGATGTGTACAATTGGCGGTCATTTTTGAGAGGGGATAAGGGGATCAAAAGCTGACACATTGTTGTATGTAAATGTTCGTAGAAAAATTGTAATTGTTATTAAATAAAAAATCCTTTATTAAATGATACAATGTCCCATTTTAACAGATTATATACACCAACAACATGCATGAATGATGAACCACTAAAAGGGTCTCTCTTTTATTTAAAATAAACAAATTTTTAAGTGAAAACAACAACTGACATACGGAATTCCAACCAAATGCATTCTTATTGTGTTGATAATTTAAGAGAACGATCCATGGGTGCATTTGGGATGTGTATGAGTCAGCCCTGCCTTAATCCGAGGCACGGTGTGTCCGGTACCACTCAAAGTGTCTCTCATTAGTTTAAAATGGACACAATTTTAAGTGAAAACAACAACTGACCTATGGAAATCTGACCAAATGCATTAAGATTGTGTTGATCCTATAGGAGAACTATCCATTGGTTTTTTGTGACATTTACAAGTGAACCCTACCTCAATATGAGGCACGGTGTGTCTAGTACCACTCAAAGGGTCTCTCTTTTGTTTAAAATGGACACGATTTTAAGTTAAAACAACAACTGACCTACAGAAATCCAACCAAACGCATTAGGATTATATTGATCCTTTAGGAAAATAATCCATGGGTCCTTTTTGAAGTTTCAATGTCATCCTCGCCTCAATCTGAGTCACAGTTTTTCTAGTATCACTCAAAGAGTCTCTCTTTTGTTTAAAATGGACACAATTTTAAGTGAAGACAACAACTGACCAATAGAAATCCAACCAAATGAATTTTAATTGTATTTATCCTTTAAAATAATGATCCAAGGGTCCTTTTTGATGTTTAAGAGTCATCCCTGCCTCAATCCAAGGCACAGTGTGGCTGGTATCACTCAAATGGTCTCTCTTTTGTTTAAAATGGACACAATTTTATGTGAAAACAACAACTGACCTACGGAAATCTACCCAAACACATTCAGATTGTATTTATCCTTTAGGAGAACGATCCAAGGTTTCTTTTTTATATGTATGAGACATCCCTGCCTCAATCTAAGGCATTATGTGGCCGTTACCACTCAAAGGGCCTTTTTTTGTTTAAAATGGACACTATTTTAAGTGAAAACAACAACTAACCTTTGAAAATATGACCAAAAGCATTAGGATTGTATTTATCATTTAGGATAATGATCCATGAGTCATTTTTGATGTGTAATAGTCATCCCTACGTCAATCCGAGGCACGATGTGGTCGGTATCACTTAAAGGGTCTCTCTTTTGTTTAAAATGGACACATTTTTAAGTGAAAACAACAACTGACCTAAGGAAATCCAACCAAACGGATTAGGATTGTATTGATCGTTTAGGATAATGATAAAAGGGTCATTTTTGATGTTTAAGAGTCATCCCCAACTCAATCTAAGGCATGGTGTGGTCGGTACCACTCAAAGGGTCTCTCTGTTGTTTAAAATGGATAGATTTTTAAGTGAAAACAACAACTGACCTATGGAAATCTGACCAAACACCTTAGGATTGTATTGATCCATTATGAGAAGAATCCATGGGTGTGTTTTAGACATGTATGAGTCAAACCCACCTAAATCCGAGGCACGGTGTGGCCGGTACCACTCAAAGGTTCTCTCTTTTGTTTAAAATGGACACAATTTTAAGTGAAAACGAAAACTGGCCTATAGAAATCCAACAAAAAGCAATTGGATTGTTTTGATACTATAGGAGAACAATCCATGTGTCCTTTGTTATGTTTAAGAGTCATACCCACCTCAATCATAGACATAGTGTGGCTGGTACAACTCAAAGTGTCTCTCTTTTGTTTAAAATGGACAGATTTTTAAGTGAAAACAAAAACAGACCTACAGAAATCCAACCAAACACATTTGGATTGAATTTATCCTTTAGGATAATGATCCATGTGTGTTTTGGAGACGTGTAAAAGTCAATCATGCATCAATCCGAGGCACATTGTAGCCGGTACAACTCAAAGGGTCTCTCTTTTGTTTAAAATGGACAGATTTTTAAGTGAAAGCAACAACTAACCTACCGAAATCCCACCAAACGCATTTGGATTGTAATGATAATTTAGGAGAACGATCTGTGGGTCCTTTTTGACATTTATGAGTCATCCCTTCCGCAATATGAGGCATGGTGTGGCTGGTACCACTCAAAGTATCTCTCTTTTGTTAAAAATGGACACAATTTTAAGTGAAAACAACAACTGGCCTACGGAAATCTGACCAAATGCATTCGGATTGTATTGATCCTTTAGGGGAACGATCCACTGTTCCTTTTTGACGTGTAAGAGTCATCCCCACCTCAATCAGATGAATGGTGTGTCTGGTACCACTCAAAGGGTCTCTCTTTTGTTTAAAATGGACAGATTTTTAAGTGAAAACAACAACTGACCTACGGAAATCTGACCAAACGCATTCCGATTGTCTGGATACTTTAGGAGAACAATCCATGGGTGTGTTGGGGACGTGTATGAGTCAACCCCTCCTCAATCCGAGGAACGGTGTGGCCGGTACCACTCAAAGTGTCTCTCTTTTGTTTAAAATGGGCAATTTTTTATGTGAAAACAACAACTGACCTATGGAAATATGACCAAATGCATTTTTACTGTATTGATACTTTAGGAGAACAATCCATGGGTCTTTTGTGACATGTAAAATTCAATAAAATCTCAACATTTGGCACGGTGTGGCCGGTACCCCTCAAAGGGTCTCTCTTTGGTTTAAAATGGACATATTTTTAAGTGAAAACAACAACTGACCTACAGAAATCTGACCAAAAGCATTCGGATTGTATTCATCCTTTAGGATAAAGATCCACAGGTGAATTGGGGATGTGTAAAAGTCAACCCTGCCTCAAACCGAGGCAGGGTGTGGCCGGTAACACTCATAGTGTCTCTCTTTTGTTTAAAATGGACACAATTTTAAGTGATAACAACAACTGACCTACATAAATCCAACAAAACGCATTCTGATTTTGTTGATCCTTTAGTTGAACGATCCACAGGTTCTTGTTGACATTTATGAGTCAACCCCACTTTAATCTGAGGCATGGTGTGGCTGGTACCACTCAAAGGGCCCCTCTTTTGTTTAAAATGGATAGATTTTTAAGTGAAAACAACAACTGAGGTATGGAAATCCAACCAAACACATTCATATTGTGTTTATACTTTAATAGAAATATCCATGGGTGATTTCTTGATGTGTACGAGTCATCTCCACCTCAACTTGACGCACGGTGTGGCTGGTACAACTCAAAGGGTCTCTCTTTTGTATAAAATGGACACAATTTTAAGTAAAAACACCAACTAAACAATGAAAATCCTACCAAAAGCATTAGGATTGTGTTGATACTATAGGATAATGATCCATGTGTCCTTTGTGACGTGTAAAAGTCAACAATTCCTCAATCCGATGCACAGTGTGGCCGGTACCACTCAAAGGGTCTCTCTTTTGTTTAAAATAGACAGATTTTTAAGTGAAAACAACAATTGACCTATGGAAATCTTACCAAACGCATATGGACTATACTGATCCTTTATGAGAATGATCCAAAGGACCTTTATAACGTGTATGGGTCATCCCCACCTCAATCCAAAGCACGTTGTTGCCAGTACCACTCAAAGTGTCTCTCTTTTGTTCAAAATGGACACAATTTTAAGTGAAAACAACAATTGACCTATGAAAATCTAACCAAAAGCTTTTGGATTGTGTTTATCCTTTATAAAAACAATACATAGTACCTTTTTGACTTGATTGAGTCATCCCCTCCTCAATTTTAGGCATGGTGTGGCCAGTACCACTCAAAGGGTCTCTCTTTTGTTTAAAATTGATAGATTTTTAAGTGAAAACAACAATTGTCCTACGAAAATCCAACCAAACGAAATATTATTGTATTGATACTTTAGTAGAACGATCCAATGGTTCATTGGTCTTGTTTATGCATCAAATACACCTAAATCCGAGGCACGGTGTGGCCGGTACCACTCAATGTGTCTCTCTTTTGTTTAAAATGGACCCAATTTTATTTGAAAACAACAACTGACCGACGAAAATATGACCAAACGAATTCAGATTTTATTGATCCTGGAAGAGAACAATCATAGGTTCATTTTTAATGTGTACGAGTCATACCTGCCTCAATATGAGGCACGGTGTGGCTGGTATCACTCAAAGGGTCTCTCTTTTGTTTAAAATGGAAGATTTTTAATTGAAAACAACAACGAACCTACGAATATCCAACCAAATGCTCTCATATTGTATTGATCCTTTAGTAGAAAGATATATGGGTCCTTTTTAACATGTTTGAGTCATCCCCGCATCATTCTGAGGCACGGTGTGGCCGGTACAACTCAAAGGGTATCTCTTTTGTTTAAAATGGACAGATTTTTCATTGAAAAAAACAACTGACCTACGAAAATCTGAACAAATGCATTCAAATTTTATTTATCCTTTAGGAGAAAGATCCATGGGTATTTTTTGGTGTGTATGTGTCATACTCTCTTCAATCAAATGCATGGTGTGGCCGGTAACACTCAAAGGGTCTCTCTTTTCTTTAAAATGGACAAAATTTCAAGTGAAAACAATAACTGACCTACAGAAATCTGACCAAATGCATTCGAATTGTATTGATAATTTAGTAGAATGATACACAGGTCCATTGTGACATGTAAGTTTCATTTCCAACTCAATCCAAGTCACAGTGTGGCTGGTATCACTCAAAGGGTCTCTCTTTTGTTTAAAATGGACACAATTTTAAGTGAAAACAACAACGGACCTATGGAAATCTGACCAAATGCATTCATATTGTATTGATCCTTTAGTAAAACGATACATGTGTCCTTTGTGACATGTAAAAGTCATCCCCACCTCAATCTGAGGCACTGTGTGGCCGGTATCACTCAAAGGGTCTCTCTTTTGTTTAAAATGGACGCAATTTTTAAGTGAAAACAACAACTGACCTACGAAAATATGACCAAACGCATTAGGATTGTATGATCATTTAGGAGAGTGATCCACATGTCCTTTTTGATGTGTACGAGTCATCCCTGCCTCAATTTGAGGCACGGTGTGGCCGGTATCACTCAAAGGGTTTCTCTTTTGATTACAATGGACACAATTTTATGTGAAAACAACAACTGAGGGGGGGTGTCCAGGGGGTTGGTGGGGTTGACTCATACACATCAAAAAGGACCCATGGACACCTACCCACCCCCTGGATACCCCCACCACCAGGAAAGCCCCCTCAACCACCTGGACACCCCCACCCCCATGGACACGCCCATGGATATCTCCCACCCACACCTCGGACAACCCCCCAACCCCCACCCCCTGGACAACAACCACCCCCTGGACACCACCCCCACCCCTCTTTGAAACCTCCCCACCACCTGGATACCCCCAACCCCCTGGACACCCCCAACCCATGGACGGCCATCCCCACCCTCCCACACACCATCCCACCCCCTTGGACAGCCCCACCAACTCCCAGGATCCCTCCCCTCGCCCGGACACCCCCACCCCCTAGAAAGAACCCCTGACACCCTTGACACCATCCCACCCACATGGACACCCCATAGACATCCCCCCACATGGACACCCCCCACCTGAACACCCCCTACATGGACACCACCCCACCCCCCTTGGACATCCCCACCAACCCCCTGGACCTCCCCCCACCACCCTCGACACCCCCACCCCCTGGACACCCTTATCTCCCCGGACACCCCCATCCCACCCTCCTAGACACCACCCCACCCCCTTGGACAACCCCACCACCCCCTGGAAACCACCCCACACCCTTGGATAGCTCCACCCATCCCACACTCCTTTATTATTAACTCCTTGTTAGCATTATGTTTTTCGTGATATTTCCTTTGTTAATCAATCATCTTTTGACATTTTTATTCTTGATTCACTTCTTTATAAAAGGATTTATGTTTTTAAATAATGAACAAACTGATGTAAATATCAAATATATTCAATATATAATTAATTATAATAATCCTTAAAGTTAAAAAAATATACCATTCATGGAGACGGTAGGTCATACGTGCATATGAACACAATTTTTTGTTTTTTTCATTTTAAAAGAAATAAAATGTAATATATATATATATATATATCATTACAGTATCATTATTATTTTATTTATATCACATATTTTTAATAAATAATCCATTTATAAAATCTATGTAAAGCATGAATGAATCACATCACTTTAAAGAGGTTATAGTCTACACTTCCACAAACGATGATATCGTATATCCAAAATATAGAAAAGATGATTTTATGATTTAATTTATAGCTAAATAATAATAAAAATATCATATATATCATATAAAACAGAGTTTCTATCTTAATTTCCAACCATGAAGGGTGGCAAAGTAAAAAATGAACAATAGTCGTTTTGTGAGGCTGTAGTTATCTGTACAGGAATGGTATGATTGTTACCCATTAGATGGACGTGTGTGTAGTTTAATTTTGAAACATTAATATAAAAACATTTAAATATATTTAGGACACTTTTTTATTATATTAACATTGAATAATAATATTTTAGGTGGTGGATAATTAAATGAAAGAAAGGTGATTATTGAAAAGAGTTACCTTCTTAATCGGCTAACTCTTTTTGGTTAGCATCGTAGGACATTATTGGATCGATTTATTCTCAAAAATAGGATTATAAAAAGTGTTTATGGAAGTTTAGGATATATTTCTTTAGATATTATTTGATCCAAATGGCTAGATAGGTGAGAGTAAGTGGGAGGAGAGGAGCCATTTTTATATTGGAAGAGGAGTGGTGCTCTTGTAAATACATGAAGAAGGAATTACACCCACGTTTTCCCATGGAACATGTATCCAATAATGATAAAAAGTTTATAAAAGGGATTATAAGGTCTAATTATGGCTAAACAATGTTTTTTGGGCAAGTTTTTAGGTCGTTTTGTGTCTTAAGATTATGGTTTAGTCCCCGGTTACGATTAATTTTTCCTTAATCGTTGTAAAGAGTATTAATTACTTTCACTAATATTTTTGGTCAAATTTTTTTTTACCTTATTATAAATTATAAATTATTATGATTCCAAATATGTAATACATTTTTCCAAACTCCAATTATAGAATTTTCAGTAACTAATTTAAAGTTCATCTCACAAGTGGGACAATAATGCGGCCTTTTAAAGTAAAATCGTCCAAAAGATTGATAAGTTTTTATATTCAATTTCAAATTAAAACTCATTACAATGACCTAAATAGGATTAATTGTTTTTATAAAATATTTAATTTTACTTTGAAACCAATTCCAAATATAATTTTAACCTATAAATAATTTATATGAAAAGGTTTTTTGTATTAAAACTTAGTATTTTTAAATATTCACTAAAAAATGAAATATTTCAGAAAAATATAAAAAAATTCCCTAAAATAAATTTGATGTTTCTATTTATAAAATGATGTTTATTTTGATATAATTAATTAATAAAAGTTTCTAAATTCATATCTAAAATAGGTTCTCCATTAAAACATGGTAAAATTTCCTTTATAAAATTATATGTTTTTATGTGTGAAATTGGATTTGTTCTTATCTTATTCTTATCAAACATAATGTTTGAATATAGAAAATAATTTTTTGGACATATAACACATATATATTAATAAAATAATTCCCTAATTGTAATTAATTTTTTTATTAATACAAAACTCTGTTGGAATCATAAAAATAAAAATATTTATTTTTTTATTCAATTGGTTCTTAATTTCATTTCTAATTAATTGATAACCAATGAATCAATTATATATTTATATAAAACATAAATATTAATAAGTTAGTTAATATTGTTCATAAATACTAATTTTACATCAATTTTATATCTTATTATAATCATTTTTTAATAATATAACATTTCTTTTGTAAAATTTAGTCTTGTGTGTAATGTAAGTTATCGAATAAAGTGTCCCTTGCATGTAATGCAAGATAATTAATCATGGAATGAATTAAAATCCATATATAATATTATAGTTCTTTAATTTGGTAAATATACTATAAATTATTGGGTTGTTATATTTCCTTTTACACTTGGTGTTGCATATAGCACAAGCCAAGTTAGTGGTGCGTGTATCACAAACTTATCTTGGTGTAGTGTATAACACAATCCATTCATAGTGATTTTATATAAAAAAATGTATTTAGTTGTTATTGATATATAATATATCAAAAATATTTAATTAATTCAAAAAAATTACAAAATCTTAGGGTGTTACAATCAATCCCCTTAAAATGAAATTCTCCCATGAAATTCATTTGGGTTCTCAAAGGTTTTATATTTGAAAGTTCCTTTCATAGAAACCCACTTTGTAAAAATGAATACTAAAGTCATAAATTTTTTATGATTTAAAGATCCATTAGTTCATCAAAATTTAATGTATTAGGAAAATATTTTTATGATCATTTTCCTAATGTTGAGTAATTTTATTAATGACCAAATATATAAGGAAATATACTTAATTTATGTATTGTTATAAAAGCAAATTTATCTTTTGGATGTTCTTCGATCAATTTATAATTCATCAATTATTTCATGAAAAGAAAAACCCAAAATTTAACATTGATTCTTGAAGTACTAAAATACATTATTAATAGGACTTAAATCCCATAAAATATTGAAAATTAAAACTATTAACATAAAAATTAACACTAATGGTTTATCATTAATATTTATTCATCAAATTTTTAACTAAGAAAACTAGAAATTCAATAGGTAATTGTATAGGTCAGTGGTAGGAAGAAAACCATTATCATCCATTGGGTAGGAGTTCAAGACACATGGCCTTACAGAACATGATGAGTTGTCATCTGACACACAGGATATCGTTTTCTACAACCAAATTAATATAATTTTTCAAAATAATTTTGATCGATATCCATTAATCAATAATTTTTTTTCACTATTATTTTTAATATAACTACAATACATAAATTCTTCTTTCAAAGTTTTAAATATACTTTTCAAAAATGGTAAACCTTATAACCCTTCCAAAATTTGATATTCCAAAACTTTATAAAGAATTCATGAAATCATCTTAACATTGATCCCTCATAAATAGAAAAGTATATATTTTTTGAAATATTCCAAACTTGTGAATACCCTCATCATATATTCTCTTTAAACATAATAATAACATGAATTAACATAAATAATTTTGTAAAATATTCATGGTTCCTTATTCTAATGAATGGTGGATATATTACTTAAATATAAGGAGTGGTAATCTTCATCCATGATAACATAGACTACTTTTTCAAGAAAATAACCTCTATCAGTTCCAAGGTAATCAATACCATCCAATTTACTCACTCTTGTACAACACATATTTATCCAATCATCAATAACTTAAAATTAGGAACATATTAAGGGTTATATTCCCATAGTTAATAGAACATCTTATCTTGAAATCACTTTTCAAGTCTATCAGGGCCATTTAACATATACTTATAAATCCTTAACAAAAACATAAACTAAAAAATCCTTATATATTTCACTATTCGTATAACTTAATTCTTGAATCCAAAAACATAAAATAATTGATTATTCAACTTCATACTTAAGCCATTGACAATTCCATCTCATCCTATTACTCAATACCTTTTCCCTTTCACATTTATAATGTAGTCTCACCATCAGCAACAATATAACTATTAATCATACTACCTTGTTTATTTACTTCAAGATATTTCATATTAGGGCATTGGTTTTCATAAATCCCATTCATTCCATGCTTATTCAATTTAACCTTTGATTATGTCTTAAGGATGTTAATATTCACATCAATAGTGTTAACGAAACACTACATTTGTTCCTTTACAGTTATTTTCATTATGTCCTTATTTTCCATAGTAAATATATCTTATCTTTCCTCTAATACATTCACTTCGGTGATATTTTTACATTATTGACAAAAAGGAAACTGAAAATTATTTCACTCATGGTATCCAGTACCTGAACTCTCAGCGAACTCCCACCTACTCTTTTCTGGTGAGTTCGATATTTGGTAAAGGTACACATTGTTAATCATGTTTTTTGATAACGTATTATGCATGATATCTACTTATATTACTCTAGGGATCATCCTATTCGACTGATCATTATAAAATTATCCATCACATGAAACATTAATATAATTATTTTTTTACCACCATTGACTAAAACCAGTAAGAATATTCTGATCAACAATTATCACAGCCAAAAACACATAAGGTGCCCCATAGTTCTATATGTTTTCGGGGTATGTCTTAGTGGTTGATGTGCCCCATAGTTCTATATCTTTGTTTGGTATTAAGGATTCAAATCCTAGACGGTGCATGATTTTTCCCAGTTATATTGGGGGTTGGTGGGCTTCATTGACATTCATAGTGGGTGTGATATTGGAGGAAGCCACCAATCAACATTGGGGTTAGTTTCATCTGATGGTTGGTTGTGGATGGATATGCTTATGTGATAGTAAACAACACTTATATAGACTACTATGACAATGCTCAATTATTAGGAATGTGCCTACCTAATCGAAGCCGACATGGTAGATAGAAGACCAGGGGATGGGTGGAGGAGCGTCGACCTATTCAACAAGCCTGGCATGGGGAATGGTAGATTAGGAGATGTCTTATAACTTGTTTTTGAGAAGGCAACAGGTGATGTTGGTGCTCAAAAAGTGTTGGAGATTTAGTGTGGGTACTGTGTAGGCATAAGATATGTGTAGAGAATTTTGATTTTGGATACAGTGATAGGACCAAGTTAATGCGTTTTCCATCTATTAGGATAGGTGAATCCCCACTCCATGATGGGGGTGGTGTTATGGTTCTCATATAAGTCATAGCCATAGAATCTAGTGATATGATGGTGGTTTTTTATTGGATACACTTAGAGGAACTTTTCCATCATTGATCTATAGGTGAGGCCTAATCATGGGGCACAATACTACATGGTTATGATTTCGTAGGAAGTGACAGTTGGCACTATTTTAGGTTGCAATGATGAAGGGTGTTGCCTTTAGACAATGGTGGTCTGGGACCTATGGGCTATTTTTGTGGCCTTTCAATGCTAAATAAATCAATCTTGCTGGGTAGCTTATCCCTTGGGGGATATAACTTTCCCAGTGGTCTATGGGTGAGGTTTGGGTGTGTGTGATTCTTTGTAATTGTACCCTTAAGTACCTACAATATATATATATATATATATTCAAATTAATTTATAATTACATTAATGGATTTATTTATATATTAATTTTTAATTATAATTTTTAAAAAAAATGTATATTATTATATTTATAATTATACATTTATAATTATATAAATTCATATAATTATGAAAAACATATTTAATAGAAAATTATTAGAAATATGTTTATTTTAATAATTTTATAATTATTTATCTATATATATAATTATATTAATATATTTATAACTATAATTATAATATTATATAAATATATTTATATTTTAAAAATATTAAAAAAATTTATAAATAATATCTCAGTGGAACTAATACAAGTGGATGAAAGTTTATCACTAAAAAAATTACTATAAGAACTAGCATCTTATTTGTTTCATTCATCTACGGAAGTTGTGATACTCAAAGAAGTGAATCCTTGGGGTATGGTCCTGATGATTTTGATCCATGAGACTCTCTATGGGTTTTTTGAGGGTAATTTAATGTCATAGATGAACCGGGTGAGAATAAAGGTAGAGGGTCCTTCCCCCGAAAGGCAGCTATGGATTTTGTATAGTTCATAGCTTGAATGGGGCTATTGGATATGGGCTACAATGATGATTTGTTCACATTGTGAAACAAAAAAAGTGTGGGACATCAAACATGGTGTATCCTTGAAATATTCCTAGAAATCGATCATCACATATCTATCTATCCCAGTGCAGTGGTTTTTCACCCCATACAAGGTATATCTAATCATTCACATTTACTAGTCTCATTATCTCCTAGGTCGGAGATCTATTAGTGTTTCAGATTAACCCATATATGGACCCGCATTTCAGTATACCATCAGACTTTAAATAATTTTTGGTACAATACCATACAATTAAATCCATGGATAAGGATAAATAATAAGATATGGAGCATGAAAAACACCCTATAATCATGAGTTAGGGAGAAACCTCCCCACTCCTGGGACATGGAAGCAATCACGAAAGAGATAGGTTAGCTGAAATCGAGCCTTCATTAGGACTATAATGACATTTTTATTTAATAACTCACTAGTAAAAATGATGCACTAGCAAAAATAATATTCAAACAAGAATGTGTGTCACTTGAGAAATCTAGAATAAGCTGGATCCGTGAAGATGATAGGAATATATTATATTTCCATCTGAGAATTAAGTAGAAATGATGCTTCATAGGACCCAACATATTACTAGATTATGGGTATTTCTATGAACACTAGTACATCATTGGTGGTATGGCTCAATCCCATTTTAAAACACTTCTTGTGGGGCCTAACACACATATTACTGAAAGGTATCCAGGAGGTAATTCTGAGTTTCTAGAAGAGGTTATGAACACTGTCTCTAATCAGGATAATATAGTATTGGAATCATTTCATGATGAGAATTAAATTCATGAGTCTGTGATGGTCCTTAATCCCAATATTTCTCTGGAAGAAGACCGTTTTCTGGGATCTTTCTATACGGAATCATGGAATGTGGTCAGGAGTGATCTTTTTATGGACATTCAGGACTTCTTCTAAGGAGTAAGTCTTTTACATGTCACATGCGCCACTACTTTAGTGCTCATACCCAAAATTAAGGACAGTTACACCCTCTAACACTATATTCCAATTACCATGTGTAATTTATCATATAATTTATTAGTGAACATCAACAATAGAAGGTTTTCCTCACATCAACCCTATTGGATCTCTGAGGAGCATCATGGATTTGTTAGATGATGATAAATATAAGGGGTCATACTTCTATCCCAAGAGGTAGTTAGTGACATTAACATCAAGGATAATGGTTCAAGCATGGAAATAAAAATATGTATATATAAATCCTAAAATACAATTCAATGGAGATTTATCATCAAGGTTTAAATATGTATGGGCTTCTCTTCCTGGGACTAAAATTTAGTTTTTAGGTTATTTAGTTCCTCGTGGATGTAATATCTTTCATGAAGAGGAATCATGGATTTTTTAAGGTAACCCGTCGGATGAAATAGGGAGATCCCAAATCCTTGAGCTTTTTAATCATTTCCCATGATACTCTAAGTCACCATATTAGTAGGATCATGCAAACGGTAGTTATTATTTTTTACCAAAGAAGTATGATCCCTAATTGTACCTCCCATATTATGTTCAAATATGAAATAATTATATTTTTGAATGATATTAAGATATCTATCTGAGGTATCAATATGGTTCTTAAAGAGTATTTTCATTAGAGAGGATAGATAATCAATTAGTCGAAGAGCAGTCTCTACATCTCAAACAGATGCTCATATAGATGGGATACATTCCTATGTAACAGTCTATCCATGTACAAAAGAAGCTTTATGATAAAGTATTAGGGTTCCCCCATGTATTTTGGTTGACTAAATATACATAACACTGATCAAATTGTAAGTAGGATCATGGGTCATGTATTGAATTGGAAAAATTGTTATTATCCTTTGGAGGTACGATCACATTGATTAATAATGTTCTCTGTTCCATGTCAATAAAATCAATCGCAGTTGTTACGGTTCTAAAAACTATTATATCAAACAATTATAGGATCAGGGCTAGATATTTTTATAATTCTCTCTTGGAGGGAAAATACATTGGGTCTCCTAGGATAGAATGTAATTTCCAATCCAAGTAGGGGGTATCAAAGTGATAAATCTATCAGAAACTCTCTATTTCATGCACACAATACCAGTGTGTGAAGTCTTAGATAAAATAAATCTGTAAGACAAGTTCATGGATATAAAATAAAGATAGGTGATGAAAATTCAAGAGGGAATTCTTCTCCATTATGTCTCATGATTTTTTCCCACATCTCAACTCTGCAACGTCCAACCCAATGGATTTTAAGAAAATGTGAAATTCTTTTTTGTCCCTGTAACTAGGTTGGATCATCAATCTATTTTCCTGGATTTATATCTCAAATATTTTATTTCAGGGAGTCCAGCCTGTACGTAATTTTTATCTAGTCTATAATGGATCATAATAAATAATAATTTTTTGATCTTATTAACATGAACACAAAACTAGATAGGTTTATCTTTATAACCTCTGATTTAAGGGCCTTTTTAATAAGGGACTTTTTAAGGGAGATTCTTTCCCTAGGACAAAATTTTTTCTTGAGCAACACACTATGGTGAAATATAATTCTTACTATGTTCAATTTCTTTTTCTAGAGAACAATAAAACATATGGTACATATTGAGGACAATATAAAAGGAACTAGAGTCTCAATAGATTATGTGTGTTCATGTTGCAAGGAATAACAGGAGGAGAGTTTGAACAATATATTTTATGAAGGTGATTTTGTACATGTTATATGAATCACTTTTGGTGATTTTAATGCTTTCTCTTCTCATGAGTTCTTTGTTTTCTCTTTCATGGCCCGATGGTTTCACGGTACAGGTGTTGCAGGTCTGACAAGGATGGAATGGGTAATTGTGTTGATCATTGGTTTATGGTGTATCTATAAAGAAATAAACAGGGCTCGACATAAATATTTTTTTTGTCATGGGGAATTCTCTTATCATCAGAACAAGGAACCTACTTCTTGACATGGTAAGACTTTTTAATAATTGTCATAATGCTCCCACTCTTCACCAGTTTTGGCATCTCATATAAATTTATTTATAATTATGGAAATGTTTCATCATAAATATATTTATATATAAGTATATTTATGTATAATTGTATTTGAAAATATATATATATATATATATATATATATATATCTGTGTGTGTGTATTTGTATAATTATAATTATTTAGATACATTTACAACTATATAAATTTATTTATAAATATAATTATATAAATATATTTATTTTTTAATTATAGTAAATATACATTTTTAAATATATTTATATATAAATATAAAAATATTTATAAATAAAATATAAGACTCCTAATTTACATTTGTGGTCGGTGGTGGAAGATATTGATGGTATCACACCATCCTTGGCCACTGGTATCCTTAAAACAGCACAAAAATGTTCATGGCCTCCATTTCCCTTGAAGATGACATCTTCTTCGTCATATCATGCTCAAAGGGAAGCACATAGATGTTTTTAGGTATACTATGGTATTTTAAGGATTCAATGTGGATATTTTGACAAAAATGTTGCTCAAGAAGTGGCGGTTATGGGGGAATCTGATGATTGGTTGTGGCGGTATAGCGATGTTGAGTACATTAGTGTAAGGCATAAATGTCTGAGGTGGGTAGATTCATAGAAAATGTGAAGCGAATCCATTTTGGAAAGTAATAAAATTTATTATTTTTGGTGGAATGCTTTCCAACATTGATGGACGTAGTCCATATTACCCCGTATAATATAAGTTACCCTCATTTTTGTAAAACCATTCATTATTTATTCAAAAAAATAAAATTATTTATTTAAATATTTTTTTTCATGTAAAATTTATGAGCATCAGTACATCACCCATGCATATATATATTTGTGTAGGTATGTACATATTCATACATTTTTATATGTTAAATAAAATGGATAAATATTTATTTTAAATAAAATGGATAATTAAATTTTATTTGCATATGATTATAAAATTTAAAATGTTATTTTATATATAGATAAGTTTAAATATTTATTTATATAGTTAATTTTTTATATCAAATTAAATACACGTATTTTTATACGTGTGTGTGTGTATCCAGAAAGGATAGGTAAACCTTATATTAAATGATTGGACAAAGTATCATTACCTCTATCTAGAGAAAAAGAAGAGAACCAATAGAAGAGATCCTAATCACCCCACAAAGAGGTAATAAAATGGGAAATATAATAGTGACCTAGGATTTACTTAAATGGATATTACATCATTTTTTATGAATATTCATCATATTTCTAATGCATATGCCTAAGTACTGTAATAGTTTAGTGTATTTTGAAACATAAAACAAAATATTCTAACTTGGTGATAGATATTAAATTTTGCCCACAAAAATATCCCTTTTTAGTACCTTTATATAAAACCTTTATTCATAACTTGGCGAAAGGAAACATGAGAATGGGGTGATCTCGAATTATTAGAAGGTTAAAATAATAGGAGCATAAGTATAACATAATTATAAGAGTTTGAGGAAAATGATCATAAAAATAGAATATCATACCCTACATGTCAAAGTTCATAAAAACGAATCATGCCATATATATTGGTATTTCATAATACATGAATCATAATAGATTCAAGAGAATTGGAAGTGAAAGAATAACATAAGAATAAGACATGGAATTATGATAGACACATGAAAATTTAAAATGACTTCTATAATAGTCAAGTAATCACAGCCAAGGACATATTAGTAGTATGGGTTCACTCCCCATGACATATAGGTAGTCATGGTTCCCTCCCATGACCAACTTATTAGTCAAGGTTCGCTCCTAAGAATATCTTAGTAGACATAATCATTTATCGAACAGATTTCACTCACATCGCATCCATGTTTGTCCCATGAGATATAAATCTTTACCAAATGCATTAGCGGGAGATATACGTATCACCCATCTCATAATAAAAAAATACTTAAGTGTGACATAACATCATAAAAAATCATATCATAACCCTTAAAATAAAATGGGTATCATAATCATGTAATCATATCATTACCTGCAGAAAAATATACATGATTCATAATCATTTGATCAAAAGAAAAACCTATGAAAAGAAGAAGGTTTCAAAAAAATATAAATGTTGAAAGAGAGATGAGTTTCATAAACATAACTCCATAAAAACATAATCCATTAATAAAAAAATATGAATGGAAACTTGAATTATTGTCCTAGGAAAAAATGAGTAACACAAACATATATCATTCTATATGGGAAATAATTTTAAAGACCTATTAGAGTCATTTTTTTCGGAAAATATCCTTTATCCATTAAAACAATTTTTAAAACATTAAACCTTTTGGAAAACCATTTCCATTGAGAATTAACATGAATAATTAAGATGGATTCTTTCAAAATATTTCGAAATCATTTTCCATTGAAAACATGAAATCATTTAGAAAATTGTTTTCCATTAAAACATGGAAATAATTTAAAAACTATTTTCCTAAAAAACATATAAGAGAATTTTTAAAACATTTTTTAATATCTTTTCTTTTAAAATAAATTGAAAAAATAAAAAAAATTAAAAAATTAAATTCTTTTCTTTTAATAATGACCTTTTTGAAAACATATAAAGGATTCATTGAAAATCATTTAAAATACTCTTTAGTCATAATAAATTTTTGAAGTATAATTTTTCTTTCAAAAACATATTAATATAATGAATATAAATATTATTAGGAAAATATATTCTTTTAAAAATTAAAACATTAAACTTGAAAATGGATATTCAAGGAAATGACAGTCATGATGGCGTATAAGTTCGTACATGTTGAACATTCTTTTTGCTTCTTAAAACTTAATAAAAATGCCTTCATCAGAAAAATACATGTATATTAACTTTTATAAACGTTTTTTAAATGGTAAAACATGGGTAAAATTTTCATTTAACATCATATTATAATAGTAAAACATTTATAAAATATTTATTAGAAGATATTTTAAAAAAAAACATAAATTTTCGATCGTGATGAGAAATAAAGTCAAAATTTTATAAAAACATCTTCTTAATTACCTTATGTACCAAAGAGTGGGGAAATAGTGCCATTACTTGGAAATAACATTAATAACCAGAGGATAATAATGATAAAGATGGTTCTTGAGAGACGTATTATAAAATTTCATCAATGGAAGCGTAATTATAAACAATCCCCATAAACGATGAGATCGTTTCAATAAACTCTTACCACATGGTAACTTTGAATCATACTACCCATGTAAGAAATTGAAATTACATGAAGAAAAAAAGAAAAATAAAATAATTATATTCATGATAAAATATTTCAAAGGGATGTGTATACACCACACAATAAAAGTGAGTTGTAAATATTACTTGTATCTCACAATAAAAAAAATTGTGATGAAATTTCCCTTATCTTACGTCTTGACTCCATTCATACTCATTAAATCATCATGTATAATAAATATAAGTTTATTATAAATCAATAAAATAAATATATTAATATATTTAATACCATATAAGATTTCCTGAAGACTTTATTTACCTGTTTATTATTAACTCCAAGTTAACATTATGTTTTCCGTGATATTTCCTTTGTTAATTGGACATCTTTTGACTTTTTTTTATTGATTCACTTATTTATAAAATGATTGATATTTTTAAATAATGTAAAAACTAATGTAAATATCAAATATATTCAATATATAATTAATTACAATAATCCTTAACGTTAAAAAAATATTCCATTCATGGAGACGGTAGGTCATACGTACATATGAACACTATTTTTTTTTGTTTTTTTTCATTTTAAAAGAAAAAATTTAAATTATATATATATATATATCATTATAGTATAATTAATATTTTATTTATATCACATATTTTTAATAAATCAGTCATTTATAAAATCCACCTAAAGCATGAATGAATCAAATCACTTTTAAGAGGTGATCGTCTATACTTCCACAAACAATGTTATCGTATATCCACAATATAGAAAAAAAGATGTTATGATTTATTTTATAGATAAATAATAATAAATAGATCATATATATCATATAAAACATATTTTCTACCTTAATTTCCAACCATGAATGGTGGAAAAGGAAAAATGAACAATAATCATTTTTTGAGGCGGTAGTTCTCTGTACAAGAACAGTATTATCGTTACCCATTAGATATACATGTGTGTAGTTTAATGTTGAAACATTAATATAATAACATTTAAGTATATTTACAACACTTTTTTATTATATTAAAATTGAATAATAATATTTGAGGTGGTGGAGAAATAAACGAAAGAAAGGTGATCATTGAAAAGAGTTACCTTTTAATCGTCTAACTCCTTTTGGTTAGCACTATAGGACATTATTGGTGGATTTATTCTCAAAAATAGGATTATAAGAAAAGGTTATGTAAGTTTAGGATGTATTTTTTTAGATATTATTCGATCCAAATTGATATAGAGGTGAGAGTAAGTGGGAGGAGGGGGGCAATTTTTATAGTGGAAGAGGAGTGGTGCCCTTGTAAATACTTGAAGAAGGAATTAAACCCACGTTTTATCCATTGAACATGTATCCAATAATGATCCAAGGTTTATAAAAGGGATTATAAGTTATAATTATGGTTATAAAATGTTTTTTGGGCAAGGTTTTAGGTTATTTGGGGTCTTAAGATTAAGGTTTAGTCCCCTGTTAGGATTAATTTAACCTTAATCGTTGTAAAGAGTATTAATTACTTTCACTAATATTTTTGGTCAAAAACAAATTTTACCTTTTTATAAATTATAAATTATTCTGATTCCAAATATGGAATCCATTTTTCCAAACTTCAATTATAGAATTTGTAGTAATTAATTTAAATTTCATCTCACGGGTGGGACAACAATGTGGGCTTTTAATGTAAAATTGTCCAAAACATTGATAAGTTTTTATATTCAATTTCAATGTAAAACTTATTCCAATGACCTAAATTGGATTAATGTTTTTATTAAATATATAATTTTAATTTGAAAACAAATCCAAATATAATTTTAACCTATAAATAATTTATATGAAAAGGTTGTTTTGTATTAAAACTTATTATTTTTAACATTTCACTAAAAAATAAAATATTTCAGGAAAATATAAAAAGAATGCCCTGAAATAATTTTGATGTATATATTTATAAAATTATGTTTATTGTGATATAATTAACTAATAAAAGTTTCTAAATTCATATCTTAAATAGGTTCTCCATTAAAACATGGTAAAATTTCCTTTATAAAAATATAGGTTTTTATGTCTGAAATTAGATTTGTTCTTATCTTATTCCTATCAAACAAAATATTTGAATATAAAAAATAATTTTTTGGACATATAACATATATATTTAATTAAAATAATTCACTAATTTTAATTAATTTTGTTTATTAATTCAAAACTCTGATGGAATAATAAAAATAATAATATTTATTTTTTTATATTCAATTGGTTCTTAATTTCATTTTTAAATAATTGATAACTAATGAATCAATTTTATATTTATATAAAACATAAATTTTAATAATATAGTTAATATTATTCATAAATACTACTTTAACATCAATGTTATATCTTATTATAATAATTTCTTAATAATATAACTTTTTTTTGTAAAATTCATTCCTGGTTGTAATATAATTTATTGAATAAAGTCTCCCTTGCATGTAATTCAAGATAACTCATCATGGATTAAATTAAAATCCATATATTATATTATATTTCTTGAATTTGGAAAATATACTATAAATTACTGGCTTGTTATATTCCCTTTTACACTTGGTGTTGCATATAGCACATGCCAAGTCAGTGGTGCATGTATCACAAACTTATCTTAGTGTAGTGTATAACGAAATACATTCATAGTGATTTTATATAAAAAAGTGTATTTAGTTTTTATTGATATTAAATATATCAAAAATATTTAATTAATTCAAACAAACTACAAAATCTCATGGTGCTATAATCAATCCCCATAAAATTAAATTCTCCCCTAAAATTCATTTGGGTTCTCAAAGGTTTTATATTTGAAAGTTACTTTCATAGAAACACACTTTGTAAAAAGGAATACTAAATTCCTAAATATTTGATGATTTAAAAATCCATTATTTCATAAAAATATAATGTATTAGGAAAATATTTTTATGATCATTTTCCTAATGTTGAGTAATTCTTTTATAGACCAAAAATATAAGGAAAAATACTTAATTTATGTATTTTTATAAAAACAATTTTATCTTTTGGATGTTCTTAGATCAATTTATAATTCATCAATTACTTCAAGAAAATGGTAACAAACAATTTAACTTTGTTTCGTGAAGTACTAAAATACATTTTTAATAGGTCTTAAAGCACATAAAATATTGAAAATTAAAACTATTAACATAAAAAGTAACACTAATGGTTCATCATTAATATTTATTCATAAAATTTTTAACTAAGAAAACTACAAATTAAATAGGTAATGGCATAGGTCAGTGGTAGGCATGAAACCATTATCAACCATTAGTCAGGGGTTCAAGACACATGTCCTTATGGAACATAATGAGTTGTCATCTGACACGCTGTATATTCTTTTCTAAAACCACATTAATATAATTTTCAAAATAATTTTGATGGATATCCATTAATCAATAAATTTTCTTTTCAATATTATTTTTAACATAACCAAAATACATAAATTCATCTTTCAAAGTTTAAAATATACTTTTCAAAAATGGTAAACCTTATAACCATTCCAAAATTTGATCTTCCAAAACATTAGAAAGCATGTCATGAAATCATCTTAACATTGATCCCTCATAAATAAAAAAGTATATATTTTTTGAAACATTACAAACATGTGAATACCCTCATCATATATTCTCCTTAAACAAAATAATAACATGAATTAACGTAAATAATTTTGTAAAACATTAATGGTTCTTTATTCTAATGAATAGTGGATATATTCCTTAAATCTAAGAAGTTGTAATCGTCATCCATGATAACATAGACTACTTTTTCAAAAAAAACCTCTATCAGTTCCAAGGTAATCAATACCATAAAATTTACTTACTCATGTACAACACATATTTATCCAAACATTAATAACTTAACATTAGGAACATAGTAAGGGTTATATTCACATAGTTAATAGAACATATTGTCTTGAAATCACTTTTCAAGTCTATCAGGGCCATTTAACATATTCATATAAATCCTTAAAAAAATATAAACTAAACAATCCTTAAATATTTCACCATTCATATAACATTATTCTTGAATCCAAATACATAAAAACATTGATTATTAAACTTCATACATAAGCCATTGACAATTCCATCTCATCCTATTACTCAATACCTCTTCTCTTTCACATTTATTATGTAGTCTCACCATTAGCAACAATATAACTATTAATCATACTACCTTGTTGATTTCCTTAAAGATCTTTCATATTAGGACATTGGTTTTCATAAATCCCATTCATTCCACACTTATTGAATTTAACCTTTGATTATGTCATAGGGATGCTAATATTCACATCCATCGTGTTTACTAAACACTGCATTTATTCCTTTAAAGTTATTTTCATTATGTCCTTATTTTCCTTAGTAAATATATATTCTCTAACCTCTAATACATTCACTTTCGAGATATTTTCACATTATTGACAAAAAGGAAACTGAATATTTTTTCACTCATGGTATCCATTTCCTGAACTCTTAGCGAACTCCCACCTACTCTTTTATGGTGAGTTCGATATTTGGTAAAGGTACGCATTGTTATTCATGTTTTTTGATAACGTATTAGGCATGATATTAACTTCTATTACTCTAGGGATCATCCTATTGGACTGATGATTTACAAATTATCCATCACATGAAACATTAATATAATTATTATTTTAACCACCCTTGACTAAAACCAGTAAGAATATTGTGATCAACAGTTATCATAGTGGAAACACACACAAGGTTCCGCATAGTTATATATGTTTTCTGGGTATGGATCAGTGGTTTAGGTGCCCTATAGTTCTATATGTTTACTGGGTATTAAAGATTCAAATCCAAGAAGTTTCATGATTTTTCTCAGTTATATTGGGGGTTGGTGTGTTTTGTTGACATGCATAGTGGGTGTGATATAGGAGGAAGCCACCAATCAACGTTGGTGTTAGTTTCATCTGAGGGTTGGTTATGGATGGAGATGCTTATGTGACAGTAACCAACACTTATTTGGATGACTGTGATGAAGCTCAATTATTAGGAAAGGGACTACCTAATCGAAGCCTGACATGGCAGATAGAAGACCAGGGGACTAGTGGAGGAGTGTCGACCTAGTAAATAATCCCGACATGGGAAATGGTAGATTAGTTGATGTCTTCTAACTAGTTTTTATATAGGCGACAGGTGATGTTGGTGCTCAAAAAGCGTTGGAGATTTAGTGGGGGTACTGTGTAGGCACAAGATATGTGTAGAGTATTTTGATTTGGTTACAGTGATAGGACCAAGTTGACGTGTTTTCCATATTTTAGGATAGGTGAATCCCCACTCCACGACGGGGGTGGTGTTATGGTTCTCATATATGTCATAGCCATGGAATTCAGTGAGATGATGGTCGCTTTTTATTGGAAACACTTAGAGGACCTTTTCTATCATTGATCTATAGGTGAGGCCTAATCATGGGGCACAATACTACATGGTGATGATTTCATAGGAAGTGACATTTGGCACTATTTGAGGTTGTGATGATGTAGGGTGGGGCCTTTAGACCATGGTGGTCTGGGCCCTATGGGCTATTTTTTGGGCCTTTTAATGCTAAATAAATCAATCTTGTTGGGTAGGTTATCCCTTGGGGGGTATAACTTTCCTAGTGTTTATGGGTGAGGTTTGGGTGTGTGTACTTCTCAGTAATTGTACCCTTAAGTACCTACAATATATATATATATATATATATATATTTAAATTCATTTATAATTACATTAATGTATTTATTTAAATATTAATTTTTAAATATGATTTAAAAAAATGTATATAACTATATTTATAATTATGCATTTATAATTATATAAATTCATATAATTATAATAAACATATTTAATAGAAAATAATTAAAAATATATATATTTAAATAATTTTATAATTATTTATCTATATTTATAATTATATTAATATATTTATAACTATAATTAAAAAATTATATAAATATATTTCTATTTTAAATATTGTAAATATAAATTTATAAATAATATCTCGGTGGAACTAATACAAGTGGATGAAAATTTTATCACAAAAAAAGTGACTATAGGCACTAGAATCTTATTTGTTTCCTTCATATAAGGAAGTTGTGATTCTCAAAGAAGTGAATCCTTAGGGTATGTTCTTGATGATTTTGATCAATGAGACTCTCTCTGGGTTTTTGGAGGGTACATTAATGTCATAGCTGAAACGGATGAGAATAAAGGTAGAGGTTCCTTCCCCCGAAAGGCTAATATGGATTTGGTATAGTTCATAACTTGAATGGGGCTATTGGATATGGGCTAAAATGATGATTTGTTCACATGGTTAAACAAAAAAAGTGTGGGACATCAAACATGGTGTATCCTTGAAAGATTTTTGGAAATTGATCATTCCATATCTTTCTATCCTAGTGAAATGGTTTTTCACCTCATACATGGTATATCTAATCATTCACATTTACTAGTCTCATTGTATCCTAGGTAGGAGATCTATTAGTGTTTCAGATTCTCCCATATATGGACCCGCATTTCTGTATACAATCAGACTTTAAGTTATTTTTGGTACAATCCCATACAATTAAATCCATGGATAAGGAAAAATAATAAGATATAGAGCCTAAAAAACACCCTATAATCATGAGTTAGGGAGAAACCTCCCCACTCCTGGGACATAGAAGCAATCAAGAAAAAGATAGGTCAGCTGAAATCGAGCCTTGATGAGGACTTTAATGACATTTTGTTTGAATAACTCACTAGTAAAAATGATGCACTGGAAAAAATAATATTCCAACAAGAATGTGTGTCTCATGAGAAATCAATAATAAGGTGGCTCCATTAATGTGATAGGAATATGTTATATTTCTATCCAAGCATTAAGTAGAAATGATGCTTCATAGGACCCAACATATTACTATACTATGGATATTTCTCTAAACACTAGTACATCATTGGTGGTATGGCTCAATCCCATTTTAAAACACTTCTTGCAGGGCCTAACACATGTATTACTGAAAGGTATCTAGGTGGTAATTCTGAGTTTCTAGAAGTGTTTATGAACACTATCTCCAATCAAGAAAATGTAGTATTGGAATCAGTTCATGATGAGAATTAAATTCATAAGGATGTGATGTCCCTTAATCCCAAAAGTTCTCTGGAAGAAGAAAGTTTTCTGGGATCTTTCTATAAGGAATCTTGGAATGTGGTCCGGAGTGATCTTGTTATGGCCTTTCAGGATTTTTTTCTGAGGAGTAAGTCTTTTACATGTCACATGCGCCACTACATTAGTGCTCATACCCAAAACTAAGGACAATTCCACCCTCCCACACTATAGTCCAATGACCATGTGTAATTTTTCATATAATGTATTTGTGAACATCAGAAACATAAGGTTTTCCTCACATCATCCCTATTGGATCTCCAAGGAGCATCATGGATTTGTTAGATAATGATAAATATAAGGGGTCATAGTTCTATTCCAAGAGGTAGTTAGTGACATTGACATCAAGGATCATGGTTCAAGCATGGAAATCAAAATATGTATATAAAAATCCTACAATATAATTCAATGGAGATTTAACATCAAGGTTTAAATATGTATGGGATTCTCTTCCTAGGACTCCAATTAAATTTTTAGGTTCTTTAGTTCCTGATGGATGTAATCTCTTTCATAAGGAGGAATCATGGATTCTTTAAGGTAACCCATGGGATTAAATAGGGAGATATCGTATCCATGATATTTTTAATCCTTTACCAAGATACTCTCAGTCACCATATTAGTAGGATCATGAAAAAGGTAGTTATTATTCCTTACCAAAGAAGAATGCTCCCTCATTGTACCTCCCATTTTATGTTCACATATGACAAAATTATCTTTTTGAATGATATTAAGATATCAGTCTGAGGTATCAATATGGTTCTTGAAGAGTGATTTCATTAGAGAGGACAGATAATCAATTGGGTGAAGAGCAGTCTCTACATCTCAAACAGATGCTCAGATAGATGGGATACTTTCTTATGTAACAGTCTAGCCATGTACAAAGGAAGCTTTATGATGGAGTACTAGGGTGCCCCCATGTATTTAGGTAGACTAAATATATATAACATAGATCACATTGTAAGCAAGATCATAGGTCATGTATTGAATTGGAAAAATTGTTATTATCCTTCAGAGGTACGATCACATTGGTTAATAATGTTTTCTCCTCTTTATCAATACAATCAATCTCAGTTGTTATAGTTTTAAAAACTATTATATCCAAAAATTATAGGATCATGTCTAGATATATTTAGAATTCTCTCTTGCAGGGAAAAATACATTGGGTCTCCTAGGACAGAATGTAAAGGACAATCCAAGTAGAGGGTATCAAAGTGATAAATCTCTCAGAAACTCTGTATTGGATGCACACAATACTAGTGTGTGAAGTCTTAGATGAACTAACCCTCTAAGACAAGTTCATGTCTATAAAATAAAGATGGCTGATGAAAATTTGATAGGGAATTCTTCTCCATTATGTCTCATGATGTTTTCCCACATCTCAACTCTCCAACGTCTAACCCAATGGATTGTAGGAAAATGTGATATTTTCTTTTGTCCCCATAACTAGGTTGGATCATCAATCTATTTCCCTGGATTTCCATCAATAAGATTTTATTTCAGGGAGTCTATCCTGTACATAATTTTTATCTAGTCTATAATGGATCATAATAAGTAAGAATCTTTTGATCTTATTAACATGAACACAAAACTAGATGGGTTTATCTTTATGCCCTCTGATTTAGGGGCCTTTTTAATAAGGGACTTTTAAAGGGAGATAGTTTCCCTAGAACAAAATTTTTTCTTGAGAAACACACTATGGTGAAATTTGATTCTTTCTATGTACAATTTCCATATCTAGAAAATAATGAAACATACGGTACATATTAAAGAAAATATCAAAGGAACTAGAATCTAAATAGGTTCTATGTGTTCGTGTTGAAAGGAATACCAGGAGGAGAGTTTGAACAATATATTTTAGGAAGGTGATTGGGAACATGTAATATGAATCAATTTTGGTGATTTTAATGCTTTCTCTTATCATGAGTTCCTCGTTGTCCCTTTCTTAGCCTAATAGTTTCACGGTACGGGTGTTGTAGGTCTGAAAAGGATGGCATGGGTAATTGTGTTGATCATTGGTTGTTGGTGAATCTGGAAAGAAAGGAACAGGTCTTGACATGAAGATTTTTTTTGTAATGGGGAATTCTCTTATCATCGGAACAAGGAACCAACTTCTTGACATGGTATGGCTTTTTAAGAATTGGCACAATGCTCCCACTCTTCACTGTTTGTGGAATCTCATATAAATTTATTTATAATTATGGAAATGTTTCATCATAAATATATTTATATATAATTATATTTATGTATAATTGTATTTGTATATATATATATATCTGTGTGTGTGTGTGTGTATTTGTATAATTATAATTATTTAGCTACATTTACAACTATATAAATTTATTTATGAATTTAATTATATAAATATAGTTATTTTTTAAATATAGAAAATAAACACTTTTAAATATATTTATATATAAATATAAAAATATTTATAAATAAAATATAACACTCCTAATTTACAGTGGTGGTCAGTGGTGGAAGATGTTGATGGTATCAAACCATCCTTGGCAACTAGTATCCTTACAATAGCACAACAATGTTCATGGCCTCCATTTCCCTTGAACATGACATCTTCTTCATCATATCATGCTCAAAGGGCAGTACATAGATGTTTTGAGGTATACGATGGTATTTTGAGGATTCAATGTTGATTTTTTGACAAAAATGTTGCTCAAGAAGTGGTGGCTATAGTGGAATCAGATGATTGGTTACGGCGGTATAGCAATGTTTAGTATATTAGTGTAATGCATAAATGTCTATGGTGGGTAGATGCATAGAAAAAGTGATGCGAATCCGTTTTGGAAAGTGATAAAAATTTATTATTTTCGGTGGAATTCTTGACACCTTCTAGAGACGTAGTCCATATTACCCTGTATAATATAAGTTACCCTCATTTTTGTAAAACCATTCATTATTTTTTCAACAAATTAATATTATTTATTTAAATATATTTTTTTCATGTAAAATTTATGAGCATCAGTACATCACCCATGCATATATATATATTTTTGTAGGTATGTACATATTCGTACACTTTTATATGTTAAATAATTTGGATAAATATTTATTTTAAATGAAATATATAATTAAATTTTATTTTTATATGATTAATTCATTTAAAAGGTTATTTTATATATAAAGAAGTTTAAATATTTATTTATATAGATAATTTTTTATATCAAATTAAATACATGTATTTTTATACATGTTTGTGTGTATCTAGAAAGGATAGGTAAACCTTATATTAAATGATTGGACAAAGTATCATTACATGGGTCTGGAGAAAAATAAGAAAACCAATTGAAGGGATCCTAATCACCCCACAAAGAGGTAATAAAATGGGAAATTTAATAGTGACATATGATAAACATACATGGATATTACATTGTTTTATATGAATATTCATCATATTACTAAAGCATGTGCCTAAGTAATGTAATAGTTTAGTGTATTTGGAAACATAACACAAAATATTCTAACGTGGTGAGGGATATTAAATGTTTCCCAAAAAAATATCCCTTTTTATTACCTTTATATAAATCCTTTCTGCATAACTTGGGGAAAGGAAACATGAGAAAGGGGTGAGCTTGATTTATTAGAAGGGTAAAATAATAGGTGCATAAGTATAACAAAAGCATAACAGTTTGAGGAAAATGATCATAAAAGTAGAATATCAGACCCTACATGTCAAAGTTCATAAACATGAATCATGTAATATATATTGGTATTTCATAATAAATGAATCATAATAGATTTAGGAGAATTGGAAGTGAAATAATAACATAGGAATAAGACATGGAATTATGTCAGACACATGAAAATTTAAAATGACTTCCATAATAGTCAAGTAATCACAGCTAAGGCCATATTAGTAGTATGGGTTCACTCCCCATAACATATAGGTAGTCATGGTTCACTCCCATGACCATGTTATTATTCAAGGTTCAATCCCAGGAATATCTTAGTAGACATAATCATTTGTCGAACCGAGTTCTCTCCCTTCGTATCTATGTCTATCCCATGAGATATAAATCATTACTAAATGCATTTGAGGGAGATAAAGGTACCACCCATCTCATAATAAAATAATACATAAGTGTGACATAACATAATAAACAATCATATCATAACCCATGAAATAAAATGTGTATCATAATTATGTAATCATATCATTACCTGGAGAAAAATACACATGATTCATAATAATTTAATCAAAAGAATAACCTATGAAAAGAAGCAGGTATCAAAAAAATATAAATGGTGAAAGAGAGGTGGGTTTCAAAAACATAAATTCATAAAAACATAATCCATTCAGGAAAAAAAATATGAATGGAAACTTGTATTATTGTCGTAGAAAGGAATGAGTAACACCAACATATATTATCTTATATTGGAAATAATTTTATAGACCTATTAGAGTCATTTTTTGGGGAAAATATCCTGTATCCTTTAGAAACGCTTTTTAAAACATTAAACATTTTGGAAAACCATTTATATTTAGAATTAAAATGAATAATTAAGATAGATTCTTTCAAAATATTTTCAAATCATTTTCCATTGAAAACATGGAATCATTTAAAAAATTGTCTTCCATGAAAACATGAAAAACATTTATAATCTATTTTTATAAAAAATATATAAGAGAATATTTAAAAAAAATTAATACCTTTTGTTTTAAAATAAATTGAAAAAATAAAATAAATAATTTAAAATAATTAGATTCTTCTCTTTTGATAATTTCCTTTCTGAAAACATATAAAGGATTCGATGAAAATCATTTAAAAGACTCTTTAGTCATAATAAATTTTCGAAATAAAATTTTTCTTTTAAAAAAATATTAAAAAAATGAATATAAATATCATTATGAGAATATATTCTTTTCAAAAAATAAAAATTTAAACTTGAAAATGGATATTCAAGGAAATGACAGTCATGATGGCGGGTAAGTTCATACATGTTGAACATTCCTTTTTCTTTTTAAAACATAATAAAAATTCCTTCATCAGAACAACACACGAGTATTAATTTTTAAAAACGTTTTTTAAAAGGTATAACAAGTGTAAAATTTTCATTTAACATCATATGATAATATTAAAACATTTTTTAAATCTTTTTTAGTAGATATTTTTTTTAAAAAAAACATATATTTTCGATCGAGATGAGAAATAAAGTCAAAATTTTATAAAAACATCTTCTTAATAACCTTAAGTAACAAAGAGTGGGGAAATGGTTCCATTACTTGGAAATAACATTAATAACCAGAGGATAATAATGATCAAGATGGTTCTTTAGAGATGTATTATAAAATTTCATCAATGGAAGCATAATTATAAATAATCCTCATAAACGATGATATTGTTTCAATAAACACTTACCACATGGTAACATTGAATCATACTACCCATGTAAAAATTTGATATTACATAATGAAAAAAATAAAATTAAAATAATTAGATTCATGATATAATATTTCAAAGGGATGTCTATACACCACACAATAAAAGTGAGTTGTAAATATTGCTTTTATCTCACAATAATAAAAATTGAGATGAAATTTCCATTATCTTATGTCTTGACTCCATTCCTACTCATTAAATCCTCATGTATAATAAATATATGTTTATTATAAATCTATCAAATAAATATATTAATATATTTAATACCATATAGGATATCCTTAAGACATTATTTACCTATTTATTATTAACGCCATGTTAACATTATGTTTTTCGTGATATTTCCTTTGTTAATTGAACATCTTTTGACTTTTTTATTCTTGATTAACTTATTTATAAAATGATTTATGTTTTAAAATAATGTATAAACTGATATAAATATCAGATATATTCAATATATAATTAATTATAATAATCTTTAAAGTTAAAAAAAATACCATTCATGGAGACGGTAGGTCATAGGTACATATGAACTTATTTTTTGTTTTTTACATTTTAAAAGAAAAAAACGTAAATTATATATATATATAAATATATCATTAAATTATCATTAATATTTTATTTATATCACATATTTTTAATAAATCAGTAATTTATAAAATCAATGTAAAGCATGAATGAATCACAACACTTTAAAGAGGTGATAGTCTAAACTTCCACAAACGATGTTATCGTATATCCACAATATATAAAAAAAGATGTTATGATTTATGTCATAGCTAAATAACAAAAAATAGATCATATATATCATATAAAATAGAGTTTCTATCTTAATTTCAAACAATGAAGGGTGGCAAAGGAAAAATGAACAATAGTCATATTGTGAGGCGGTAGTTCTCTATACAGGAACGGTATGATCATTACCCATTAGATAGACATGTGTGTAGTTTAATGTACAAACATTAATATAAAAACATTTAAGTATATTTAGAACACTTTTTATATTATATTAACATTGAATAATAATATTTTAGGTGGTGGAGAAGTAAATGATAGAAAAGTGAACATTGAAAAGAGTTACCTTTTAATCGGCTAACTCGTTTTGGTTAGCTCCATAAGACATTATTGGATGGATTTTTTCTCAAAAATAGGATTATAAGAAGTGGTTATGGAAGTTTAGGATCTATTTTTTCAGGTATTATTTGATCCAAATGCCTAGAGAGGTGAGAGTATGTGGGAGGAGAGGAGCCATTTTTATAGTGGAAGAGGAGTGGTGCTCCTGTAAATACTTGAAGATGGAATTACACCCACGTTTTTCCCATGGATCATGTATCCATTAATGATCCAAAGTTTATAAAAGGGATTATAAGGTCTAATTATGGCTATAAAATGTTTTTTCGGGCATGTTTTTAGGTCGTTTTGGGTCTTAAGATTAAGGTTTGGTCACTTATTACGATTAATTTAACCATAATCGTTGTAAAGAGTATTAATTACTTTCACTAATATTTTTGGTCAAATTTTTTTTTACCTTATTATAAATTATAAATTATTATGATTCCAAATATGGAATCCATTTTTCTAAACTCCAATTATAGAATTTTCAGTAATTAATTTAATGTTCATCTCACAGGTGGGACAACAATATGTGCTTTTAAAGTAAAATCGTCCAAAAGTGTGATAAGTTTTTATATTCAATTTCAAAGTCAAACTTATTCCAATGACCTAAATTAGATTAATTTTTTTTATAAAATATATAATTTCACTTTGAAACCAATTCCAAATATAATTTTAACCTATAAATAATTTATATTAAAAGGTTGTTTTGTATTAAAACTTAGTATTTTTAGCTATTCAAATAAAAAATAAAATATTTCAAAAAAATATAAAAAGAACGCCCAAAAATAATTTTGATTTACCTATTTATAAAATTATGTTTATTTTAATATAATTTATTAATAAAAGTTTCTAAATTCATATCTAAAATAGGTTCTCCATTGAAACATGGTAAAATTGCCTTTATAAAAATATAGGGTTTTATGTGTGAAATTGGATTTGTTCTTATCTTATGACTATCAAACATAATGTTTTAATATTAAAAAAAAATGGACATATAACATATATATTTCATTAAAATTATTCCCTAATTTTAATTAATTTTTTTATTATTACAAAACTCTGTTGGAATCAGAAAAAAAATATTATTTATTTTTTATATTCAATTGGTTCTTAATATCATTTCTAATTAATTGATAACCGATGAATCAATTTTTTATTTATATAAAACATAAATTCTAATAAGTTAGTTAATTTTATTCATAAATACTAATTTAAAATCAATATTATATCTTATTATAAAAATTTCTTAATAATATAACATATTTTTTTTAAAAATTCAGTCTTCGGTGTAATGTAAGTTATCGAATAAAGTCTCCCTTGCATGTAATGAAATATAGCTCATCCTAGAATGAATTAAAAGCCATATATATTATTATATTTCTTTAATTTGGTAAATATACTATAATTTATTGGGTTTTTATATTCCCTTTTACACTTTGTGTTTCATATAGAACACGCCAAGTCAGTGGTGCATGTATCACAAACTTATCTTGGTGTAGTGTACAAGGCAAGACATTAATAGTGATTTTATATAAAAAGTGTGTTTTGTTTTTATTGATATTAAATATATCAAAAATGTTTAATTAATTCAAAAAAATTACAAAACCTCAGGGTGTTACAATTAATCCCCTTAAAATGAAATTCTCCCCTGAAATTCATTATGTTCTCAAAGGTTTTATATTTGAAAGATCCATTCATAGATACCCACTTTGTAAAAATGAATACTATAGTTATAAATATTAGATGATTTAAAAATCCATTAGTTCATCAAAATTTAATGTATTAGGAAAATATTTTTATGATCATTTTCCTAATGTTGAGTAATTACTTTATAACCAAAAATATAAGGAAATATATTTAATTTATGTATTTTTATTAAAAAAAATATATTTTGGATGTTCTTCCATCAATTTATAATTAATCAATTAATTCAAGAAAAGGATAACAAAAAATTTAACATTGATTCTTGAAGTACTAAAATACTTTTTTAATTGGTCTTAAATCCCATAAAATATTGAAAATTAAAACTATTAACATAAAAAGTAACACTAATGGTTCATCCTAAATATTTATTCATCAACTTTTTAACTAAGAAAACTATAAATTAAATAGGTAATCGCATAGGTCAGTGGTAGGCACCAAACCATTGTCATCCATTGGTCAGGGGTTCAAGACACATGGCCTTACAGAACATGATGAGTTGTCATCTGACACACAGGATATCCTTTTCTAAAATCACATTAATATAAATTTCAAAAAAATTGATGGATATCCATTAATCAATAAATTTTCTTTTCACTATTATTTTTAATATAACCATAATACATAAATTCCTCTTTAAAAGTTTAAAATATACTTTTCAAAAATGGTAAACCTTATAACCCTTCCAAAATTTGATATTCCAAAACATTAGAAATAATGTCATGAAATCATCTTAACATTGATCCCTCATAAATAAAAAAGTATATATTTGTTGAAACATTCCAAACTTGTGAATACCTTCATAATATATTCTCTGTAAACATAATAATAACTTGAATTAACATAAATAATTTTGTAAAACATTCATGGTTCCTTATTCTAATGAATAGTGGATATATTCCATAAATCTAAGAAGTTGTAATCTTCATCCATGATAACATAGACTACTTTTTAAAAAAACCTCTATTAGTTCCAAGGTAATCAATACCATCAAATTTACTTACTCATGTACAACACATATTTATCCAAACATCAATAACATAACATTAAGAGCATATTATGGGTTATATTCCCTTAGTTAATAGAACATCTTGTCTTGAAATCGCTTTTCAAGTCCATCAGGGCCATTTAACATATTCTTATAAATCCTTAACAAAAACATAAACAGAACAATACTTATATATTTCAACATTCATATAACATAATTCTTGAATCCAAATACATAAAAACATTTATTATTCAACTTCATACTTAAGCCATTGAAAATTCCATCTCATTCTATTACTAAATACCTCTTCCCGTCCACATTTATTATGTAGTCTCACCATCAGCTACAATATAACTATTACTCATACTACCTTTTTGATTTCCTTCAAGATCATTCATATTAGGACGTTGGTTTTCATAAATCCCATTCATTCCACGCTTATTGAATTTAACCTTTGATGATTTCTTAGGGATGCTAATGCTCACATCCATAGTGTAAACTAAACACTGGATTTATTCTTTTATAGTTATTTTCATTATATACTTATTTTCCATAGTAAATATATCTTCTATTTCCTCTAATACATTCACTTTGGTGATATTTTAACATTATTGAAAAAAGGAAACTGAATATTATTTCACACATGGTATCCATTACCTGAACTCTTAGAAAACTTCAACCTACTCTTATCTGGTGAGTTCGATATTTGGTAAAGGTACACATTGTTAATCATGTTTTTTGTTAACGTATTAGGCATGATATCAACTTCTATTACTCTAGGAATCATTCTATTATACTGATCATTAGAAAATTATCCATCACATGAAACATTTATATAATTATTTTTTTACCACCATTGACTAAAACC